>CM068360.1:26906333-26928833 GCA_034769755.1 Odontamblyopus lacepedii
ACCATCGATTTTCGGCGCCGCGCGGACAGACTGCTGATTCAAGATTA
Organism: Odontamblyopus lacepedii; assembly: GCA_034769755.1. NCBI lineage: Eukaryota > Metazoa > Chordata > Actinopteri > Gobiiformes > Gobiidae > Odontamblyopus > Odontamblyopus lacepedii. The sequence goes on from CM068360.1 coordinate 26,906,381, forward strand.
TGTTACGTTGTGAAGGGCTTCGCGGTGATACCAGCTCCATAAATTTAGCGTGGAAATGGATGGGTGACCGGGGAGGAGGTGACGGTGAGCATTTGTCTGCACTGCACGGACTGTTTGTTTCAATTATATATGCAGAGTGTACAGGTTTTACACTGGGTCATTCTTAAGGGAGGGACAAGATCTCTTAGTGTCATCACCGGGTATGGAGAGATTGAATATACACAAATTCTGAAGTGATTTTGAGCGCCTGGAAAAGAACTACATAAGACTAATGCACTATTGTTATATTAAGACATGTGGAAAACAATCTGCTGAGATCTTTTTACATGTTTACGTTGAACAAAAAAACAGATAATGCTGGTGAGTTACACTTTTGAGAGCCACATAGTTCCAAAATACATACAATATGACAACCCATCCATCTATCTAGGGCTGCACCGATATCACTTTTTAAAAACCAATACGAGTATGAGTACAATCATTTCTGTCCTTGCCGATACTTTACCACTCTTATAAATGTGCAAAAAATATATATTTAATAAACCCGGGGGAAAAAAATACAAACAACCATGATATTACCTCTGTACACACCAGGCTGTCTCCCTAAGAAGATCTTTGAACTTTTCTTTCATTTTATTCATCACCATCATCAAACTTTATTACAGACTTTTGGTGCAGAGTTTAAAAAGATACAATGAATAAACACTCCAATAATCACAATATTCACAACAACCTGCAGTACCAGTGCCTCCACAGATCGGACTGGTACCTATTATTATCATTTAATTTAGCTTTGATTGAGAGTGAGAAAAGCAATTTCATTTTTTCATATGTGAATATGAAATAAACTTTTTGAATCTTTGAATCTTGATTATAATGCATTTAATGCGGCTTTGCGCACATTTGTTTATGTTTTACAGAAACAACTTAAAACTGCATGACTCATTTGCATACAGTATAAGCGCTGAAAAAAACAGCTTGTGCACTGATGCTTCAGCTTCTGTGGGACTAAAGGACACGTCTCAGTGGATTATGAGTGTTCTCTCTGTGACAGAGGGATGTTCTGCTGATGGTGAGTCTGTTCTGTGTGTCCCATTGGAGATGGTTCATGTTAAACTTTTCAGAGATCGTATGAGTGCAGTGGCTCTTTCACTGATGTCACTACAGTCGCTTTATTTGTGTTGCTCCAGTTTCTCATAACCGGGATACTGGCTTATTCAGGATACTGAAACTGGGATACAGTGGAATGTGTCCTGTAATAGTGGTATCGGTGCGTAGTATCGGCAAATGTTTAACGAGTACGAGTATATTATGGAATAATCAGGCCAATAGCTGCTACCAGTATCGTATCTGTGCATCCCTACATATATCCATTTTATTCCTCTTATTCAGGGCCAGATTGTGGGGGCAGCAGTCTAAGCAGGGACTCCCAGCGGCTCTACTCCGAGCTCCTCCCGTGTGACCGAGCTCCTCACCCTCTCTCTAAGGGAGCGCCCGGCCACTCTGCGAAGGAAACTCATTTCGGCCGCTTGTATCCGCGATCTCGTCCTTTTGGTCATTACCTAAAGCTCATGAGCAGAGGTGAGGGGAGGAACGTAGATCGACGGTAAATCCAGAGCGTTGCCTTTCGACTCAGCTCCCTCTTCACCACAACGGTCCGATTCAGCAACCACATCACTGCCGACGCTACACCGATCCGCCTGTCAATGTCAATATGACTAAATGACAGCAAAAATACTGAATAAATTAAAACTGGTGAGGCCAAAATCATGATAAACAGGTTAACACAGTCTGAAGTGCATCGACCAGCGCCATGTTTGTTTTGGTTCTTTTGGGCACTTCACCTTCACCAAACCTCATTCCTGTTACGCGATTGGTCATTTACCAGCGTCCGGGCCCTATCACACAAGCGAGGGGAATGTCAAAATGGATTCTTGAGCTTATGAACTCGCAAATATCGTGAGAATCCATCTTGCCGTACAAGGTTATAAACGTGGCAGCCAATCTGTGCCAAAGACCCTCACCACTGACACCACATTTACACATAGACAAGGCGAGTGAAGTGCCCAAGGATAGAGCAACAACAGAGCAATCAGCCACGCGATTATACCGTTTGAGCCTCTGTCACCATTTAGGCTCATTTTACTTCACAGAATTTGTTCTAATATTACAAAAGACAAGTCAAGATCTGCACTTCTAGGAGCTGAAGAACTCAAGGCAGTCACTAAAAATACAGAGAGAAAATAGAGCATTTTGGGGAAGACCAAAAAGAGGAACTGGAACATGTTAAGTTGCTTTAATCTTTTTTCGATTCTTTAAAGAGTAATATGACTTAGAAATACTTAGAAATGCTTTTGTCTATAAGTGTCTATTCAATTGACAAACCTGTGAGTAACCGACCAACAACAAGTTTTTTAGCATTTTCTTATTTCCTTCCTTGCAGAAACTCAAATGTATTATTGATTATTGATTATTATTATTATTATTATTATTATTATTATTATTATTATTATTATTATTATTATTATTATTATTATTTTATAAGACCACATGGAAATATTTTAAAAAGTACTACGATTTTAAGGTGCACTGTGTAACTTGTTTTTTCTGTTTCTTTGGTCTTGTTTCCATACCAATGTTAGTGCTTTTCCTTGAATGTTCCACAGTATGGCAATAAACGTGTCTGTATCCATGGAAACAAGTAGATGACACTACCAGGCCCAATTAGTGGTTAGATCTGTGGAGAGGCAACCCCGCTCACAGTAAAAATGCATTACTGTCGATGTATTTTTGCGCATGAACACACCCGTAATTGTATAAATGCAAGTATGCAACGTAAGTCTAATGCCGTACTGTGGAACATTCAAAGCAAAGCGATAACATCTACTTGAAAAGTCACACAATGCAGCTTTAATGGTGAAAAATGCATTATATTGTCTTCAGAAAGAGTGCTTTTAATATCGCTGTGGTATCAGAATCGTTATTAGTCGAGTCTTTTCCTTAGTATCGTAATCAAAGTTTGAAATTTTATTCTCATGGCTACACAAATTTGTACAAATATTTTAAATAATCATCGTCATAGCAACACATACTGTATCACGTCTAAGAAATGTCCGTCGGGTTGCGTGATTAAGTACTAAGATTTAATGTTGAAAATCACGTTCTGTTGTCTAAAGAAAGAGTGTTTTTAATATCGTTGTGGCATCAGAATCGGTATTAGTCGAGTCTTTTCCTCAGTATCGTAATCAGAGTTTGAAATTTTATTATCGTAACTACACAAATTTGTACAAATGTTTTCAATAATCATCGTCATAGCAACACATACTGTATCATCGCTAAGAAATGTCCGTCTGGTTGCGTAAGAAAGTACTAAAAAATCTAATTCTGTTGTCTAAAGAAAGTGCGTTTTTATTATCTGTAAATTAAGTTTGAAATTTTAGTATCGCGACAACACAAATTTACATAAACACTCAAAAAAAAATAAAAAATCATCAGAGCAACACATACTGTATCATCTATAAGAAATGTCCGTCTAGTTGCGTGAGAAAGTACTAAAAAATCAAATTCTGTTGTCTAAAGAAAGTGCATTTTTATTATCAGTTTGTAATTTTAGTATCGCGACAACACTAATTTACACAAACACTCAAAAAAAAATAAAAAATCATCATCATAGCAACGCACCTATTCATTTCCCCTCTCTGAGAAGCGTCTGCCTGGTTGCTTCAGTCAGTGGTGTCCCTGTCATACGGGGATCACTTCCACGGATCACAGGGCAGCGCGGCAAACACGCGGCCCACGTGCGAGGCCCCGGAGTGGGGGAGATAAAAGGGGAGTGGGGGGGATCTTCTGGTGGTGTACGGCCGCGGGCAGAGTTGTGATCATGTGCCAAGCCTGATGCATTTCACAGCCCCGTCCCTATCACTGCATCTTATGGTCTGACAGGGGGTAATAGAGTCCCTGGAGATACCCCCACACCAATGCCCCAACCCCTCCCTCCTCTTTTTGTCTTCTCTTCCTCCGTTTCATCCTTTCTCTCTTCTTCTCCTAAATGATAATAATAAATAGTATGTAATTGTCAATACTTTTGAATGTAAATAGCACATGGAGGTGTGGATGGATTTCAGTGCAAAATGTTTCTGACGGACGCAATAAAGGTCTGTGAAATCTCCTTCCTTTTCTCCCTTCTTTCTCTCCCTCTACTCCATGAACAGTGATGACCTCTGTTTTTTGTAAATAATGTAAATACTGTGTGTATATGTCTATGTAATGTGTGGATGTAGATTAAGTTTAATGCAAATGTTTTTGCTGGACACAATTAACCAAATCAAATCTCTCTCCTTCTCCACTCTCTCCCTCCTTCTCCCTCCTTCTATGTCTCTCTCACTGCCTTTCCTTCTCCCTCTCTCTCATCTCTGTCGCTTTCCTTTCTGTCTCTCTTCTCTCTCTTCCCCTTCATTCTCCCTCTCCCCCCCTCTCTGTCTCTTTCTTTCTCTTCTCTCTCTTTCTTTTTGATCTCTCTTCCCCCTCTCCTTCTCCCTCTCCTCTCTCTCCCTTTCTCGCTTTCCTTTCTCTCTTATCTCTTTCTTTTCTCAGTCTCTCTTCTCTCCTCTCCCTCCCTCCCTTTCCCTCCCTCCCTCTCTCTTTTTCCCTTTTCTTTCTCTCTCCTTTCTCTTTTCTCTCTCTCACCTCTCGTTTCTTTCTCTCTTATCTCTCCCTTTCTTTTCTCAGTCTCTCTTCTCTCTCTCTTCTCCCCTCTCACTCTCTCCTTCTCCTCTCTCTCTACCTCTCCTTCTCCCTCCCCCACTCTCTCTTTCTCTCTTTCCTCCCTCTCTCTTCTCCCCTCTCGCTTTCTCTATTTTTCTCTCCTTCTCCCTCCTCCTCTCCCTTTTCTTTCTCTCTCTTCTCTCTCTTTCCTCTCTTCCTCCTTCTCTATCTCTCGCCCTCTCTCCTACTCCCACCCTCACTGTCTTCTTTCTCTCTTCTCTCTCAATTTCCTCTCTCTTATCTCAGCCTCTCTGCTCTCTCTCTTCTCCCCTCTCACTCTCTCCTCCCCTCTCTCCCTTCTCATCTGTGGTTCTTGCCATTTACGCCTGAGCGCTCACGCCCCCTGTGGACCGGGATGTGCCGTGTTGAACCAGAGACTTGCAATTATTGAGAAGATAGTGACTCCCAGGACGTTCTACATGTGAAGTGTGATATTCCTGGAAAATCACTCGGCCTTTGGAGGTTTTAAACAGAAATTTAACAACTGGCATGACTGATTGGGCTCATCGGGCTGGATAAATGATTCAATTACAAAAATATCCTTAAATATCCTGTATAAACCCTGCTCACCCTGTAGTTCAGATCTGTACAGACATATACTGAAAAGTGTCTGTCAGCTCATATATCCATATTTTCATCAATATGTCTAAAATAATACAATTCAGTTCAATTCAATTTTATTTATATAGCCCAGAATCACAAGAGTTGCCCCAATGGGTTTCACAGTGAAAAACATGGAAACATCATCTAACATAGACATCAGCAAACACATTGTCCCATCCTCAGTCTCTCGATAAACACACGATCCTTGGTGCCAGAGAGCAAAAAACCCACCGGTGGGTGCTGTATGGGAAAAGTCTCTCCAGATGCTGTTGCCAACCAGCTGTCGCCATGTGGCACCTTCAGACCTGAGAGTCACTTTATAGAGAGCAGGGTTCAGACAGACAGGCAGACGTGTGGGGGACTGGACATCGGCTTATTTGGGTTGAGGGCTTCAACCAGGCAGGTGGGGGCTCCAAATATAATAATAATTAGAGATCTCGTGCCACAGATATCGAGCACACGAGTGGCTAACACTCATGCCTCACAGCAAGAAGGTTCTGGGTTCAATCCCCGGGTCGCCCAGGCCTTTCTGTGTGGAGTTTGCATGTTCTCCCTGTGTCTGGATGGGTTTCCTCCGGGCTCCGGTTTCCCCCATCAACCCAAAACATGCAGCACCTATGAGCTAGCATCACCGCTCACAGAGGGGTTCATGAGGGGGTCAGGTGTGCATAGCTGCCCCCACGACCCAACCGGATAAAGCGGAAGAAGACAGACGGACAGACAATTTGATTCGTCACTTACAAAAAAAATAATCCGGACGAGTTTGAGATCTGCAAGTGCAAGACGGCAAAGCCACAGCAGCAAACACTGGTGCAGGCGTTTCAAAGAAGAGAAAAGCTACGTCGAAATGGGGACAAGTCCAAGAAAATAACAGAGAATTGTCGAATTCATCACTTCAGACGATTGTGGAAAACATCGGCTTTCGTCGTCTAATGGACTTTTTGGAGCTAAGGTACAAACTTCCTCCACGACGCTACATGACAGAGACGGAGCAACCGGAGCTAAACAACAAGATCTGTGAGCGTGTTCGAGCTCTTCTACCGATGCAACCGCTATTTCATTCATAGGTTTTGAAAGTGTAATAAAACACTTCGGATCGAAAGCCAAAAAAATGTTGATCTGGACGGTCTAAAACGGTGTACAGTTTGCCTTGTGTTTGATTATCTTCATTTAGCTTCACGTGTTTTCAGTCCAAATCCCTCCATATAGTGCAGCTACTGTCTAAAATAGCCAGTCACGCCCTTTTTGCATGAGCTGTGTCTACTCTGGACGCCCTGTAGAAGCGTGTAAAACTCTAAAATACAACAGCGCGTGACCCATATACACATAAGTACAGACATTTCCGAAAAAGCTAAACTGTTACACTGCTCAGTCTGCCAATCCCAAACCCAAATCCCGCCAAAGTCTGCACACGCTTTGTTTCTCCAGTATCAGTGTGTCCCAGCCTCTTGGCCACAGGCTGCATGTTAACAGGATATCAGCTCCTGTACGACATAAACTGCCCCTCCACACACACTTTCGCTTTCACACCCGTCCCCTGGTGATACAACCCTGAGACTAAACACTCCAGATGCCCCGTCAGCCTCTCAGCGGGTCTCAAACACTCGGATTATAGGCTCTCATTTCCTCACAATCTGGATTATTCAAATCCATCGGCTGCTGCAGATTAAGACTATCGCAATTCATGCGAGAGAAGACAAGAGAAGTGTGTGTGTGTGTGTGTATGTGTGTGTACTGATGATACACTGTGGAAAGAAGTTGGGCAGATTTTGGATAAGATCAGAGAACATTTTTAGACAAATAGCGAGATTATGGCTCTAGTTTCTAATTATAAGCATTACTGTGAACATTTCTCTCTCTCCTCCTCTATCTCTCTCTCTTTCTCCATTTGCCTCTTTGCTCTCCTGTTCTCCTCCTCCTCTCTCTCCTTCTCTTTCTCTTCCTCTTTCTCCTCTCTTTCTCCTTCTGTTTCTCTTTCTGTTTCTCCTTCTTTTTCTCCTTCTCCTCTCTCTTTCTCCTCTTTCTTACTCCTCTCTCTCACTCCCTCTTTCTCCTTCTCCTCTCTCTCTTTCTCGACTCTCTTGCTTTTTCTCAATCTCATCTCTCTCTCCTTCTCCTTTCTCTCTCCCTTCTCTCTCTCATTTGTCCATCTGCTTTTTCTCTCTCCTGCTCTCCTCCCCTCTCTCTCCTCTTTCCGCTCTCTCTGTCTCTCTGTCTCATCTCCTTCCTCTCTCTTTCTCTCCTCCATCCTCTCTCTTTCTCTCCTCCTTCCTCTCTTTCTCTGTCTCTCTCTCCTTCCTCTTTCTTTCTCTCTTTGTCTCCCCTCCTTCCTCTCTCTCCTTCCTCCCTCCTTCTCTCTCTCCTTCCTCTCTCTTTCTGTCTCTCCTTCCTCTCTTTCTCGTTCTCTCCTCCTTCCTCTCTCTTTCTCCTTCTCTCCTCCTTCCACTCTCTTCCTCTCTCTCCCCTTCTCTCCTCCTTTCCCTCTTTCTCTCCTCCTTCCTCTCTTTCTCCTTCTCTCCTCCTTCCGCTCTCTTCCTCTCTCTCCTTCTTTCCTCCATAATCTCTCTTTCTCTCCTCCTTCCTCTCTTTCTCTATCTCTCTCTCCTTCCTCTTTCTTTCTCTCTTTGTCTCCCCTCCTTCCTCTCTCTCTCCTTCCTCCCTCCTTCTCTCTCTCCTTCCTCTCTCTTTCTGTCTCTCCTTCCTCTCTTTCTCGTTCTCTCCTCCTTCCTCTCTCTTTCTCCTTCTCTCCTCCTTCCGCTCTCTTCCTCTCTCTCCCCTTCTCTCCTCCTTTCCCTCTTTCTCTCCTCCTTCCTCTCTTTCTCCTTCTCTCCTCCTTCCACTCTCTTCCTCTCTCTCTTTCTTTCCTCCATAATCTCTCTTTCTCTCCTTCTCTCCTCCTTCCTCTCTTTCTGTCTCTCTCCTTCCTCTCTGTCTCTCCTCCTTCCTCTTTCTTTCTTTCTGTCTCCCCTCCTTCCTCTCTCTCTCTCCTTCCTCCCTCCTTCTCTCTCTCTCTGTCTCTCCTTCTTCCTCTGTTTCTCGTTCTCTCTTCTTCCGCTCTCTTCCTCTCTCTCCTTCTCTCCTCCTTCCTCTCTTTCTCGTTCTCTCCTCCTTCCGCTCTCTTCCTCTCTCTCCTTCTCTCCTCCTTTCCCTCTTTCTCTCCTTCTCTCCTCCTTCCTCTCTCTCTCCTTCTCTCCTCCTTTCCCTCTTTCTCTCCTTCTCTCCTCCTTTCCCTCTCTCTCTCCTTCTCTCCTCCTTCCTCTCTCTTCCTGTCTCTCCTCTCCTCCTTCCTCTCTCTTTCTCTCTGTCTCTCTTTCTCTCGCTGTCTCTCCTCCTTCCTCCCTCCTTCTCTCTCTCCTCCTCTCCTCCTTCCTCCCTCCTTCTCTCTCTCCTTCTCTCTCTCCTTCTCTCCTCCTTCCTCCCTCCTTCTCTCTCCTTCTCTCCTCCTTCCTCCCTCCTTCTCTCTCTCTCCTCCTCTCCTCCTTCCTCCCTCCTTCTCTCTCCTTCTCTCCTCCTTCCTCCCTCCTTCTCTCTCTCTCCTCCTATCCTCCTTCCTCCCTCCTTCTCTCTCTCCTTCTCTCCTCCTTCCTCCCTCCTTCTCTCGCTCTCCTCCTCTCCTCCTTCCTCCCTCCTTCTCTCTCTCTAGCATCAGAAGACGTCTTTAGACAAACTGCAACATTGCGTACAATTAAAAAAAAAAAATAAAATAAAATAAACTGATTTCTGTTTAAAACGTTGGATCCTGTTTCAAGCGCACACTGATATATTTAGTTTTAAAGAAGAAATTACACACAGAGAAATGACATATTTATAGAAGACTGTTTTAGCAGCTGGAAACAGGAATACTGTATCGAAAATAATGTCAATATTACTGCACAAGTTGAATATTACTGAACAATTTAGCTGCTTTGACCTTAAAACCCTTATCAAAACTGATTTTAAAAAATAAAATAAACAAAAATAGCATGGGGCAACAGTGGGGCTACATATATTATAGATATTATAATAATATTAGACCCACAAACTGCCTTCCCGTAGCAACAGTGATGGAAGAATTCAGATGTTTGCATGTTCAGTGATTGAGCAGTGGCCCCAGATCGTCCAGACGGTTTTAAGGAGCCGCACCGTGGAGGCTTAAAGCTGTTCACCGAGACTCTTTCACAGCAAAAAAGGCCTATCAAAAAATTAGAAAAAAATACCAATTCTGAGGTAAAAATGCCCTAATTTAAGTGAAATTTTCTGCCAGTGCAGTAAGAAATTTTCACTTACCAAATTTTCTGAAAACAAGACGAAATATGAATCTTGTTCTTAGCAGAAAACACTAGTTTCAAGTATTTATGGCAAGATTTTTCACCTTATTGGTTTGAGAAGGAAATTAAAGAGGCTTAACCTGGCTTGATTTAATATAAAAGTGCTTAGAATAAGTTGTAATATCGAGATAAGATATATCAGGATGGAATATCTTGAAACAAGTAAAAAAAAATTCACCTTATTAAGTAAAAAAAATCTTAAAATTGATCTTTTAAGATGAATGTGCTTAATTCAAGTCAGTTTAACTATGCTAGAAAATCCTTTTTTGTAGTGTTGATGCATAATTTATCGATTCCACTCAAAAAACTTCAGACATTTTTGACAAGCTTTGATAGTGGACCGAATTTCAAGATGGAAAAGAGCAAAGGATTACAGACACATTTAAGCACTTGGGGAGGCTACGTTTTCTATCATTCAGAATAACAATCTTAGCTCAAAAATTAAACGAAAATGAACATGAAGGGCACTTATATAGGTCATGCACGTCTATGGGAATGATCAGAGTGAATAAACGGTACAGAGGAGCAGTGGTGGATGAAATACTCAATTTTACGTTGTTATGAAGGCAAAATATTACTCTAGTTTTAAAAGTATTTCAAGTCACAAGAAAACCCTACAAAAACCTGTTTAAAACTGCACCTTATCAGAAAAAGTAAAAGATTTGTAGAACAATTAAAGCATCAACTTTAGTGATTTTGAATTTTTATTTTAACTTTCATTTAGATTTTAACAAATTCAATTCATTTCAAAATTTTTCTCGCTGTTTTTGCGTTTGGTTTACCTCAAAATTGGGACAATAAATCAAATTAAACGTACTAAAAATAAGTCTCAGCCTTTTCAAACAGGTCTCAAACCATAAGAAAAGTTTTTTTTTCAATATATTGTTTATTCGTTTTCATTTTTTCAATTGAGAAAAAAAAAACAAAAAACACAAAAACAAATAAACAAACCAGAAACAGTAATGTCTAAAGTACAAGTATGAGATCAGTCCTCTCAAGTTTGAGGTCGAGTCCTCTGTTTATTATGATCCATGAATCCCCAGATTTTTGTGAAGTGAAATCTCGCTGATCCTAAGAAAAGTAGTTTTTACTAAAATGTAGTGTGTGGTAAGTAGAAAGTACAGACACCTGCCCTAAAATGCAGTGAAGTAAAGGTAAAAATAGCCACTCTAAAGATTTGTATGGAAATTTGTACTGAAGTATTGTACTTAAAAGGTGCCCAGAGTCAGGACTAAACATGGGAAGTCAGTGTTTCAGTTTTTTATGCAGCTAAAACTTTCTTCTGTCTTCCTGAACATGTGAGACCAGGCTCTACTTTGACTCAAATCCAGGCTCAAAATACTTCTGTGTAGCTGCATTTGACTCATTCTCTCTCATTTAATTTAATGTGTCCTTCTCTTTTTTTAATTTCACGATGGTTCTTTATGTTTTGATTTGTTTGTATTGTGATTTTAATGTATTTCTTATTCTGTAAAGCACTTTGAATGACTTTGTGTACGAATTGTGCTTTACATAAACCTGCCTTGGCTATTTTTACTTGTGTACTTCATTATTTCCATCACTTTTAGAGGAGGAACAGTAAACATATGGTACAGAGGACGGACAGTGAATACACGGTAAAGACGATAAGAGTTGGATGCACAAATCACTGCTACTGTAGTTATAGGGAAACAGTTGAAATGAACGGCCTGAGCTCTGGTCTCCGCTCCACAATAACAAATGACCTCAGACCATCAGCTGACGCGACGTCGCTCAGATTCAGCTCAGCGTCGTGTGAGATACTGGACATTATATCGTCTTTTTGTCTCTTTGGATTTCACATCATAAAGACGCAGCGTTCCCCATCACCCAATTACAATATACTGGGTTATTAATATTGTGTAGAGGATTAAACGCTGCTTTAATTAAGGGACGAGCTTTTATTACGTAACCGCGGTTTTAATAAAGGTACTTAGTTGGTAGAAGACATTAGCAGTGAAATTAAAGCTGTATTATGTAACGTTTCTGCTGGGAGGTCCCTTTGCTTAGACTGTTCTAGCATATGGTATAAAATGCGGCTGTTTCCATGGAGACAAGCGAGCGACGCCACCAGGCCAAGTTACAGATCAGATCTATGGATAGGCAAGTCCACTTACAATAAGACAGCGATGACTTTTTGTGACATTTTTACGTTATATTTTCTCAAAAAACAAAAAATACTGTAGTTATTACTGTATGTACAAACCTTCTAACAGTGTTTTTTTTATTTTAGACAGCTCCAAAAGTATATAAAATGTGCACTTTGAATAAAATCCTTGCGTAAAAACATTTAAAGATTCTGACAATGCTCGTTTAAATTCGTGTTTCATGGTTGCATTTTTTTTAAAACTTATATTCCACTTCCTCCTTCAAGGCCCTCAAAGCTCTTTTCATCAAGGAACTGTTCACACATTCATACACAGAGCTGGGTTAAGTGTTTTGCCCAAGGACACAAAGACGGCCTTCATTTAACAGAGCTGGAACCACACCGCCGACCTGTGGGTCAATGGATGTGACCGCTCGACCCGTGACGTTTATGTCGAGAGCGAGATTCAAACCTTGAAACTTTCGGATCAGTGGACAAACGCTCTGTACCGACTGAGCTACTGTCTCCCAATCTGTATTTACTTTTATTTATTTCTTTTTTATTGCTACAAATGACCGCTCAGGGGCTTTAGCTAATCCTGTTGCCTTTGGTACGAGATGGACAGCTCCCAGGACAATAGCAGGTTAATTACAGGGCTTACATATAGAGTGATGGTCCCCGATTAGTGCTAAAACAGGATAATTTAGGGTGACCAGACGTCCCTATTTACCCGGGACAGCTCCAGTTTTGAGCCCAGTGTCCCCCTGTCTCTGCAGATTTATCCAAAACCAGTGATTTGTCCCAGTTTTATAAGAAATGTCCCTTTTTTGGACCAATTTGACACCTGCAAACAGTAAAAAGATGCATACATTGTCATTTCTTTAGGTAAAATACAGAAAAAAATGCTTAAAAATCACCAAAACACAAAGAAAATGCGACTATACCGGCTCACATGTTCTTCACGAATGTCTCTGCATAACAATTTTCCTTAATTACGCACTCGTTTCACAGTTTTATTATTACTAAACACCAAAAAACAAGGGACGTCCCAGTATTTTATTTTGAAATTCTGGTCCTCAGTGTTATAGATTCAATAAACAAGACAGATATTACAATTCTATGTACGATATTTTAGAGAAAGGCTTTCCAAATCATTAAGAAACTCAAAAATATATCTTATTTTGTAAGTGGCTTATCTGTTGACAATGCAAACATGTCTTTTATTGTGAAAATTGAGACAATACAAACAATAGAAGACGTGTATGTATGTGTATGAGGTAATAAAAGAGAAAAAAAGAGAAAAGGTGCAAAAATTAAGAATGAAGAGAATAAAATAAGAATAATTGAGTGAGGTTCCAATTTTTTACTTTACTTTATTGATTTTTTCCTTTTTTTCCCCTTATCTTTAGCATTTGAACACCTGCTTGGCTCTATACACTGATACATACTGCCCAAAATAAACCAAAACAAACATCCCGAGGCTAATTTAACCACAAAAGAATAAAGCAATAAGGAAAATAATAAAGAAAACCTCACAGAAAACATGCAAATGGGAAATCAGCGTTCAGAAATTCCCCTTCGTCTTGGGGGGTAGGTTTTGGCAGATGAATTCCTGTGCGTTTAATGTCCAAATGTGTAAGATCCAGCAGCGACCAACCCCCCACATCTCCACGCCGGGATCTGGATCCTATATTCCGCACGGGCCCCACCCCCACGTCTGGGTCTGTCTATAGATTTCTACAATAAGCGATTATAGACGCAGAAATGCAGAGAATTATGAGGCCTGGAGCGTGGAGAATTCACACGGATTCGATGGTGACGACAAAAGGTGGTGGAAAACATATGTATACTGTGGGTTTTATGGGTGTTTTTGACATTACTACATTTTTTGTTTATTTCTTGGATATGGGGTGTGGAATATTTGGATTCATTATGATAAATTATGATTCATTATGATAAATTATGAGATATTATGTTTTATTTTTGCTGTAAACTAGTAACAGTAGTTGCAGTAATAGTAGTAGTAGGAGTAGTAGAAGTAGCAGCAGCACTATTGCACTAGTAGTAGTAGTAGTAGTAGTAGTAGTAGTAGTAGTAGTAGTAACAACAGGAGGTGTAGTAGTAGCAGCAGCACTATTGCACTAGTAGTAGTAGTAGTAGTAGTAGTAACAGGAGGTGTAGTAGTAGTAGCAGCAGTAGTAGTAGTAGTAGTAGTAGTAGTAGCAGCAGTACTATTGCACTAGTAGTAGTAGCAGCAGCAGTAGTAGTAGTAATATTGGAGGTAATATTAGTCATAGTATTGGAGGAGGTGTAGTTGTATTGGAGGTGGGAGTAGTAATATTGGAAATGAAGTAGTAGCAGTAGTAGTAGTAGTAGCAGTGGTAGTAACAGTGGTAGTAGTAACAGTAGTAGCGGTAGTAACAGTAGCAGTAGTAGTAGTAGTAGTAGTAGTAGTAGTAGTAGTAGTAGTAGTAGTATTGAAGGAGGTAGTAGTAATATTGGGTAGTATTAGTTGTAGTAGTAGCAGTAGTAATAGTATTGGAGAAGGTGTAGTTGTAGTTGTAGTTGTAGTATTAGAGGAGGGTAGAGTAGTAATATTGGAAATGGTATTAGCAGTAGAAGCAGTAGTGACAATAGTAGTAACAGTAGCTGCAGTAGCAGTTGTAGTAGCAGAAATAGCAGAAGTAGCAGAAGCAGAAGTAGTAGTCGTAGTAGTAGTAGTAGTAGTAGTAGTAGTAGTAAATGTATAACCACAAACTAATTAATAGAGAAACTAATATTAAATCTAAATATCGATAAATTACTGGGAAAAAAGCACAAAAATTGGACATTTCATCAGTCAAACCACTGCTAGGTGTCGTATCAATCAATCAAACTTTATTTATAGAGCGCTTTTCATACAGAAAATGCATCACAAAGCGCCTGGCTACACAATGAGGATATTTTTACTGCAGTACTTTTACTTCTCTCTGTATATTAAACACTCCTCCACCTTTTCCAACCTTTCCTGTATTTACTTCGCCCTAATAACTCCTTCATGTGTTTGGTCTGATTCCACCGTCGCTCTGATCTAACGAGAAGAATCGCTTTGCTCTGTGGGGGTCCGGGGCGCCATTTTGAGGACCGGCCCGAGGGTCCGAGTGCAGCGATGAGTGAAGGGGAGTGAGCGGGGCCCCGGCTCACACTAAATGGACTCACGTGGTCCGGGTAATGAGTTTTTCCTTCACACCGACGCCGACTCCTCCCTGCTGCGCCGCTCTATAATCACATACACCCAGCTCTCTCTTTTCATCTGTCTATTCCTCATTATTCTACACTTTTCTTTGTCTCTCTCTTCCTCTTCTTCTCATTGTCTCGCTCCTCCTCCTCTTCCTGGTCCTCTTTATCTCTCCCATCGCTTCATCTCTCTCTTCTCCTCTCTGTTTTTTCATCTTTCTTTATTTCTTTTCTTTATTCTTCACACTTTTTTGCCTCTCTCTTCCTCTTTTTCCTCATTCTTGATTCCCCCTTTCTCCCTCTCTCCTCCTCTTCCTCTACTTCTCCTTCTCTCGCTCCTCCTCCTGTTTCTGTCTCTCTCTCTATCATCGCTTTATCTCTCTCTACTCCCGTTTCTTCATCTTTCTCTCCTCTCTATTACTAATTATTCTTCACTCTTCTTTCCCTCTCTCTCCCTCTTCTTCTCATTTTTCTTCTTTCTCTCATTCTCTCGCTCCTCCTCCTCCTCTCTCTATCTATCTCTTATCGCTTCATCTCGCTCTTCTCCTCTCTATTTTTTCATCTTTCTTTATTTCTTGTCTTTATTCTTTACACTTTTCTGCCTCTCTCTTTCTCTTTTTCCTCGTTCTTGATTCCCCCTTTCTCCCTCTCTCCTCCTCTTCCTCTACTTCTCATTCTCTCGCTCCTCCTCCTGTTTCTGTCTCTCTCTCTATCATCACTTTATCTCTCTCTACTCCTCTGTTTCTTCATCTTTCTCTCCTCTCTATTACTAATTATTCTTCACTCTTCTTTCCCTCTCTCTTCCTCTTCTTCTCATTTTTTTCTTTCTCTCATTCTCTCGCTCCTCCTCCTCTCTCTCTCTCTATCTCTTATCGCTTCATCTCGCTCTTCTCCTCTCTGTTTTTTCATCTTTCTTTATTTCTTGTCTTTATTCTTCACACTTTTCTGCCTCTCTCTTCCTCTTTTTCCTCATTCTTGATTCCCCCTTTCTCCCTCTCTCCTCCTCCTCTTCCTCTACTTCTCATTCTCTCGTTCCTCCTCCTGTTTCTGTCTCTCTATCATCGCTTTATCTCTCTCTACTCCTCTGTTTCTTCATCTTTCTCTCCTCTCTATTACTAATTATTCTTCACTCTTCTTTCCCTCTCTCTCCTTCTTCTTCTCATTTTTCTTCTTTCTCTCATTCTCTCGCTCCTCCTCCTCCTCTATCTATCTATCTCTTATTGCTTCATCTCGCTCTTCTCCTCTCTATTTTTTCATCTTTCTTTATTTCTTGTCTTTATTCTTTACTTTTCTGCCTCTCTCGTCCTCTTTTTCCTCATTTTTGATTCCCCCTTTCTCCCTCTCTCCTCCTTCTTCTTTGTCTCTCTTCCTTTCTTGATTCCTTCTATCTCCCTCTCTCCTCCCTCTCTACCTGTCTGTCTTATCTTTCTCTCTCTTTTCATCTGTCTCTCTTCTTAATTATTTTCCACTCTTCTTTCTCTCTTCATCATTTTCCTCATTCCCATTCTCCTGCTCCCCCTTCTCTCTCTCTCTCCATCTTTTCATCTCTCTCTCTATTCCTTCCTTTTCATCCTCCATCCTCCTCTCTGTTCTCCATTCAGCTTTTCTATTTCTCCTCCTCTTCATCTTCCCTCTCTCTCACTCCCATCTTTTTATCGCTCTCTTCCCTATTATTCCTCATACTTTTTTGTCTCTCTCTCACTTCCTCTTTTCTCATTCATAGCCCCCCCTTCATCTCTCCTCTTCCTCCTCCTCTCTCTGTTTTCTGTCCTTCTTTCCCTCTCTCTTCATCTCCTTCTGCCCTCCTCTTTCGGTATCTCTCCACCCCCTCTTTCTCATCCTCCTCTCTTTTTTCTCCCTTTCTCTGTCCTTCCCATATCTCTCTTCCCCCTCTTTCTCTCTATCCCCCCTCTTTCTTCCTCACCTCTCGTTCTCTCCTCTCTTCCTTCTCTAGTTTTTCCTATCTGCACACCCCTTTCTACTTCTATTTCTCCCTCTCTCCTCCTTATCCTCTTTTCTACCCCCTTCCTCCCTCTCTTTCTCTCTCTTTTACTGTTTTTCTCTCCATCCCCCCTCCCCTCTGTGTACAGTATTAGTCAAACTGGGCAGGAAATGTGGCCGGAGAAACAGATTCGGGTTAAAGAACGGGGCACACGAAAGAGAGAAACAAGACGCGCTTTTTACAGACATGAATTCTGGTTTCGTTTTATCTTCATATAAATATATCAGCACTGTCGATCTGTACTGCAAACTTCCTCTGACACCATTTACTGTCACAGTTTCACCACTACAACTTAGACTTAAACAAGGGAAAGGATTTGGACGCATCACGATATAACATAAAGACAAAGAGTAAAAAAGAGAAATAGAAATAGTCTCCTTCTCCATAACTCATTTTTTTCTTTTTCTGTGAACTACATTCTTCTGCGGTATTATCACTTATTATCTTAATCCCATCATGCTTTGCTCCACAAACGACAACAAACTCATTCTTAGCTCCAGTTCGTGTTTTGAGTATCTTCAGACTTTAGGCGTGTCCCGTCTCTGGGGAGGACGCATTATTTTACCTTTTCCTCTTTCTTCTCTCAAACCGACTACACTGTACGACACTGAGTCCAGGTTTAGGCCAGGTTTAGACCTGCTTTAGTCTAGCTTTAGACCTGCTTTAGTCGAGGTTTAGGCCATCTTTAGACCTGCTTTAGTCCAGGTTTAGGCCAGGTTTAGACCTGCTTTAGTCCAGGTTTAGTCCAGGTTTAGACCTGCTTTAGTCCAGGTTTAGTCCAGCTTTAGACCTGCTTTAGTCCAGGTTTAGGCCAGGTTTAGACCTGCTTTAGTCCAGGTTTAGGCCAGGTTTAGACCTGCTTTAGTCCAGGTTTAGTCCAGGTTTAGACCTGCTTTAGTCCAGGTTTAGTCCAGGTTTAGACATGCTTTAGTCCAGGTTTAGGCCAGGTTTAGATCTGCTTTAGTCCAGGTTTAGTCCAGGTTTAGTCCAGGTTCAGGCCAATTTCAGGCCAGGTTTAGGCCAAGTTTAGGCCAGTTTTAGGCCAGGTTCAGACCAGGTTCAGGCCAGGTTCAAGCCAGGTTCAGGTCAGGTTCAGGTCAGGTTCAGGTCAGGTTTAGGCCAGGTTTGGACCAGGTTTAGTCCAGGTTCAGGCCAGGTTCAGGCCAGGTTCAGGCCAAGTTCTGGCCAAGTTTAGGCCAAGATTAGGCCAAGATTAGGCCAGGTTCAGGCCAGGTTCAGGCCAGGTTCAGGCCAGGTTCAGGCCAGGTTTAGGCCAGGTTTGGACCAGGTTTAGTCCAGGTTCAGTCCAAGTTCAGTCCAAGTTTAGGCCAAGTTTAGGCCAAGTTTAGTCCAAGTATCAGCGCAGTCCACCACTTCTCATAAAAACTGTAAAGAAAAACAGCAGAAACATGTGTCATCATTTTGGTTTAGTCCAGGCTTAGTCCAGGTTTAGACCAGGTTCAGACCAGGTTCAGTCCAGGTTTAATCCAAATTTAATCCAAGTTTAATCCTGGTATAGTCCTGGTTTTAGAGCTGCAACTATCGAATATTTTTGGAATCGAGTATTCTGTCGATTATATCATCGATTAATCGAGTAATCGGATAAATCACACTTTTTTGTTTTTATACAACTATATCAATAGTGTGTAACGCAACATGAAAGGCCTCTTAAAATGAGCAAGCAATTGCTGTTATTCCTCACAAAAAGGTTTTTATTTAAAGTCAACATTTTTTTTAAACAAGTGTAAAACCTTTGGCTTATTGGCTTATAAAACAGGAGTTTTCTAAGTGACAACGTTAATCCTTTAACTAGCCTAATTAATAAGATAAATATAGAACTAGCGAACACATAAGTGTTCGTAAACGTCGGTAAAATATTTCCTTTCTCTGATATTGGAATTGATGCCAGCGGTTCTAGATTAAATCAGATTTTTGGTCAAAGTAGAACAACGAACTAGACGTTTCTGATGTGGGAAACACCGAGTGTGTGCGTGTGTCTGTGTATACGTGAGGAAGGGAGCGATTTGAGTGAGATCATTTGCTCTCTTGCTGCTCATTATGCCTCGTTACTATCGACTCATAACACAGGTTACAAATAATTACAAATACTGTACATTCTAATAGGCGTTACTTTTCATTTCAGTTAGCAATCGTAAAAGTATATTACCTCGTAGATTCTTCGACTCCGCTTAGAGAAGTACAGTTCACGCTTTAAGTTTCGCTTTAAGTGCTGCAGCATTGAAGACGTACTGTTGTGGTACATCAGGTTGGCTTTGCCAGTGCACACTGGCACCGGCCACATCATTATCTGCCATTTCCACACCGTGGAATAAATCGCGCCGCTTCAAATCTTTGAAATGTACGTCATTGATAACTGTCCGTGTGAAACAGTGATCCCAGACTGGCGCAGCAGTCTACAAAGGAGGAGTGATACGATAGCAGAGACATTTTAAATAAATTGACTTTGGTGACATGAATTAAACGAAGCCTCGAGGCAAAGAATTTGCCCCGAATATTTTTTGTAATCGAATTATCCGAGTTACTCGAGTAATCGTTTCAGCCCTACCTGGTTTAGTCCAAGTTTAGTCCAAGTTTAGTCCAAGTTTAGTGCAGGTTTAGTGCAGGTTTAGTCCAGGTTTAGTCCAGGTTTAGCCCAGGTTTAGCCCAGGTTTAGCCCAGGTTTAGCCCAGGTTTAGCCCAGGTTTAGTCCAAGTTTCTCTCTGTACACTATAGAGTCTTATGTAAATCACATGTGTAACGGCGCAGTCCACACGTCTCATAAAAAGTGTAAAGAAAAGCAGCAGAGACATTTGGGCCCAATTAAAATCTATCTGTTGAGCCACACCAGCTCTGAGCTCTGACAGGAAGTGGTGTATGAATAAGTGGTATGGGCCCTTTGTGGACAGAGCTTTCAACAAACAAAGAAACCACTGTAGCCTGTATGTTCAGCCCCATATGAAAACAGGCTATAAAAAGACGTGGGCCATTTTCCAAGTGAGGTAAAGCATTAAAGAGTATTGGTTTGAAGTAGTTTTGAAGAATATTAGACTCGTATAAGGAAAAGGGACGTTTTACTGAATGTTATTAGTTTGCTGCGACATCTGCATGAATCTCTAATGGCAGAATGTTCAGGCGTTACCATGGAGACACAATGCACACATTAGCAAACACTGTCACAAACGTTTTAAGATCTGAAAACTCAAGAAAAAAATACAAAATGCTAATAAATAATAAATAAACACGTTTTCCGGAGCCTGTGATTAATTTGAGGGTTCATGGTCCTGTTCAACAAAAAGATGAGAATGACAAACTGAAAAACTGTTATTGGACTATTTTTTTTAGCAATAACAGCACGACAATGAACAGATGAAAAATAAACAGGTTTAATGCCATACTGTGGAATATTATTGGCAAAAAAAGAACATCTCCATGGAGACAAGGTGGTGACAAACATCATACATATTTTATCTAGGTTTAGTTCTGGTTTAGTCCTGGTTTAGTCCTGGTTTAGTCCTGGTTTGAGCCCAGTTTTAGACCTGGTTTACTCCTGGTTTAGTCCTGGTTTGAGTCCTGGTTTGAGTCCTGGTTTGAGTCCTGGTTTGAGTCCTGGTTTGAGTCCTGGTTTTAGACCTGGTTTTAGACCTGGTTTTAGTCCAGTTTTAGACCTGGTTTACTCCTGGTTTAGTCCTGGTTTGAGTCCAGGTTTAATCTAGGTTCAGATTTGGTCTAGTCTAGGTTTAGTTCTAGTTTAGTCCTGGTTTTAGTAATAGTTTTAGTCCAGTTTCAGACCTGGTTTAGTCCTGGTTTAGTCCTGGTTTGAGTCCAGGTTTAATCTAGGTTCAGATTTGTCTTAGTCTACGTTTAGTCCTGGTTTAGTCCTGGTTTGAGTCCACGTTTAGTCTAAATTCAGATTTGGTTTAGTCCGGGTTTAGTCTAGGTTCAGATTTGGTTTAGTCTAGGTTTAGTCCTGGTTTGAGTCCTTGTTTAGTCTAGGTTCAGATTTGGTTTAGTCCTGGTTTAGTCCTGGTTTAGTCCTGGTTTAGTCCTGGTTCAGATTTGGTTTAGTCCGGGTTTAGTCTAGGTTCAGATTTGGTTTAGTCCTGGTTTAGTCTAGGTTCAGATTTGGTTTAGTCCTGGTTTAGTCCTGGTTTAGTCCTGGTTCAGTCCTGGTTTAGTCCTGGTTTAGTCCTGGTTTAGTCCTGGTTCAGTCAGTTCTTTCTGGTCAGATTTTGTTGAAATAAAGCTTAAGATTGAAGTCTAATAAACCGTCAGACAGAGCAGGGCCTAGAGTTAGCGTCACACCCCCAGGGAAGATTGATGACTTCAGTATCCGTAGGTGAAAGACATTTGATATTAAAAGAGACATTTTGCTGAATGTACAGATAAAGATATAATATATTCAGAAACAGAATCGTCTTATTGAGATTCAGCCATTTCTAAAAGCACCTGTTTTGGATCAGATTTCAGACACGAGGGAAAGAAATGTGACTATTTTTGTGTTAAATAGCAATGATTAAAAGTCCTGCAGGAAAAAAAACGAAACATTATTTATTTTTAATTAGACAAACAGCCCTGGAATGTTCCGCAGTACGACATTACACAGATCGACATTACATTTATTCATTTACAGGTGGTTTAATAGCTCAAAAACACCTAGAAAAACAAACACTCTGACTGTGACCGGGGTCGCCTCGCCACAGATCTGACCCGTAACTTGGTCTGGTTTGGTCTCTGTGAAGATAGAAAGGTTTAATGCCGTACTGCGGAACATTCCAGGCAAAAAAATAACATCTCCATAGAGAAAAGCACTTGACGGATGCGCCGACAAACACAGAAAGCATCAGTATCACCATCACTGAGCACAGAGTGAATGAATAACGCAATGTAAAACACAATAAAAACATAAATATAGTTTATTATTAATAGCCATGTATGTTTGTCTCATTTATCACATGGAAAGAATCATAATTTTGCCAGTTCTAAGCTTGGGAAGGGCATCAGGAATAAAATGTTTGTACCATATGATTGAAGTCACCTCTATATTCTGTATTGACATGGCTATAATAATAAGATATGGTCTGAGTGTCCATTTATGCTCCATTTTTTCCTTTTTAATACGATACAACACAGGTTTTTATAGTTATAGTTATGAGGGGGGATACTACATTGCTTTCTATATTCATAATTTCCAAGCTGCTGATCAATACAGCCTTGACACTGGGTATTATTCGCTGTGTACGGGGTGAGGGAGGTGATGCGCATTTGTAAACACGATTCTGTCCTTGAAATGGTTGAAAAGATTAAAACCACTGCCCAAAGTCAAATACCAGAAACATGTTATTATCCCCAAATATTTCACAACTTTTATAACGGAGTTCAAATAAGCCAATTTCCTTTTCTATTTATCGCAGTGAGAATGAAAATGTGATGGTTTTATGGAGGATTTTACAGCAGTAA
>CM068360.1:26933833-27183833 GCA_034769755.1 Odontamblyopus lacepedii
ATGAGATCTTAACAGAACTGAATGAGCCTCACAGTCACCGGACTTAAACCCGACAGAACCTCTGGGACATTATGTTTGGGTCCATCAGACGCTCCGGTCGCTCCTCAGACTCTACAGGAGCTCACTGATGCCCTCACACAGATCTGGGGGGGCATTTCACACAAAACACCATCTATCGTCTCATTTGGAGCACGACACGACATTGTCAAACATGCACAAGCAACGTGGGGGCCACACAAGAGAGTGAGAAGCATTTTGAGTTGCAGAAATTAAATTTAGGCAAACTAGACTAAGTCCTCTGGAGGCTGAAAATGTTATTTCCAATAAAAGAGGAGCATCCTTTTGTTCCCAAGTCATTGCTCTGTCCATATTTGTATAGATCTCCAGCATATTTATTTTTCACATTGAGATCTGATGTTTTCAAAGTGTTCCTTTAATTTTTTGGTGCAGTGTATATTATTTATATATAATTTAATTGGATAATAATAATAAGACTATTTACTGGCTGATGTAGACAGAACGTTTCATAACGTTTGAGCTTTAATTCAGACAAAGGTGTTCAGTAGTTTCTTGCAGGATAAATAATACAGTTAGATCACTTTTGCAATAAGTTAACAGTGTTTTTTGGGGGGATTTTTTTGATGGTATTTCAAGAAAAAAGAAAACTCCCGCACACATTTCGAAACGTCGTATCAATAAAAGAAAAACCAGCAGTGAAACAGTGTGCGGGAGTTTTCCTGAAATACAGCGAAGTGCCTCTGCTCCAACGCTCCTGTCGCCCTGTCAGCTCTGCAGAGTCGACACAGAAACGAGTACTGGGTTTTGTTTTGTTTTTTGAGAAAAAGCCCTTTCATCCCTACTCTGGTATCAGTTAATATCAGATACTTATTGCAAGTATCAATACCAGTACCAGTACCAAAGTATCATTGTCAATATCGGATATCGGAGCTGGATTAGTGCATCTGTAGACATTTGTACATCTTATTTTCCAACATTACGGCATTAAATGTTTCTTTCAGTACAGGTCAGATCTGCGGAGAGGCAACGCCGTTCACAGTAAGAATGCACATTATGGAAGCTTTGTTTTTTTGCTAATAAAAGCATCTGTAATGAGCTAAATATGAGCTAGACACGTGTAATGCCATACTGTGGAACATTCCAGCAAAGCAATAATATCTCCATGTTGACTACAGTTAGCAGATTCCCCATCGGAAAAGCTACAAAGCACATTTAAATATCAAAATCCACATTAAAATGATTCAACTTTTTTGCTTGAGATGCAAAAATATATGAACTGGTTTAATTACTTTGAATTATTTTATTATTTATTACAAAATGACAAAACGTACAGTGAAATCTTAAGTATAATTTAGTAATATCTAATAAGACGTAGTTTGTTTTGTATGTTTACTGTGCCATTGTGATCCAGTTCAATCACCTAATCTTAAAAATCTTAAAAACTCTTATCCACGGTTTACAATCAGCACCGTAACCATGGCAATTAACAATCCAAAACAAACTATTACATGTCGCGAATGGCAAAAAGTCCTCAAAACGTTGCAGGTAAACAAGAACCTATTAACAGAAAACAAACGACTGCATCACATTTGGGTCAGTGGATACACATTTCTACTACTGCACTACTATATTCTGCTGTAGTAAGTATTTTTCGCCGCAGTTCAAACAGTGAGGGTCTGAAATGAGCCTCACACTTCGCGTCTTCAGAGAGTGAATGGGAAACGAGCTGCGATAGAAAACATACATTATTCATAAAGTTCTGCTTTCGTGTCAACAGCCGAGGCGCTAATTCCCACACCACACGTCGGACTGTGCAGTATGTGAGCTGCAGCATTTTGGGGAATAATCTAACTCTGTGATTTGTTTTTGTTTTGTTTTACTGAAAAAAAAAACAATATTGATTTGAGGTACATGTTTCCCCATCAAAATTCAGGTCACAGTTCAGATTTAAAACCCGCCCGGCGATAACTTCTGAGAGAAAACGAAAAGAACTGAAAAATAGGGATGGGACGAGACACAATTTCTACAAGAACGAGACAAGACGAGATGAATTGTGCCGTTCAGTTCACATTTTCGGTTTCACAATTTTTGCCTCATTTATTTCATAGATTTGCTGTCATTGTTGCACTGCTTTTTGGTATTACAGCTTCTCAAGAGGAGTTACTCAGCAAAGAGAAGCTTTTTTATTCAAGGCAAATGTCAAAATATAAGAAAAAATATATATTGTCTCGCAATATTTTGTCTTGTGAGATCTTGCGGCACAAGATCTTGCCCCATCCTTACTGATAAACTATAAAAATAATCGATAATCTTTTTTTTCTCCCCATAATATCGTATTGTATAGTCAAAAGTTTCACAATCATGGGCCGTTGCAATATACTGTATCTAATTACTTAAATTTATTGTTATGGTGCAGCAATGGGTAAAAAACAGAGAGAACTACATAGACCATGATCCTTTGCTCTGTTTCAGCCCAATCTCAATGATGAAATAACTTGTATTATTTGCATTATGACAGTCATTTGTACACAAATATAGCAATAAATATCCCGCTGTGAGATGCATATCGTGAAATTTTCATCAATTTGCATCAAGAGATTTAGATATTATTATCATCCTAATAAAAATATTTAGTTTTGATTCATTTGACAAGGACAATGTAGCATTAAAGGAGCATTAATCCCAAAAAAAATGAAAAGATGCTTTGTACCAGACTGTACCTTTCCGAGCTAATTTCCATCTGAAGTCTGTCCGGTCCAGAAAGTTTACAAAGAAAATTCTGTTACCTGTTCGTGTATAGTATAATAGGCTCTATTCACGCTTACTGGAAGATGTTTGGAAACATGTGGATGACGACTTCCTGACGACACTGGGCATGTGATAAAACCATGAATTCAGCAGCAGCGTCTTTACATCCTGCTAAAAGTTTCCATGTGGGACGTGACTCTAGTCGTGTTTTCAGTGTTACCTACAGGCAGCTGGTGGTGACTGTTGATCTGCTGAAAATAACCCAACACAGCAATTATATCTTTTTTTGTTTTGTTTTATGAAGTTAGACAAATTATAATACATAAATTAACAAACAATTTATAAAAGGACAAAAGAAAGGATACAATGGCATTTACATAAAGACATTTTCTCAGTTTTCTCAGATTTTGTTAGTTACCATCACCAGCAGAACCCGAATCACGTCATAATCCACAGGTTTCCAAACGTTTTCCAGTTTTGTGACGCAAGTGTGAACAGAACCCACTGCATCCACTGAGATTTTAGGGATATATTGTGTATCATTGAATTACCTCAAATGACCCTTATTTTTGTTTTATATTATTTAAATATATTTTTTATTTGTTATTTTATTAGTTTTTAATATAGTATGTATACATTTATTTTATTTTATTATTTTTATTGTTAATTTTATTTAAATTTTTATTATTTATTATTTTATTGATATTTTAAATTTGTTTTTTATTTATTTTATTTATTTTTAATATTTGTATACATTTATTTTATTTGTATTTTATTTGCATTGTTATATTTTATTAATATTTTATATATATATAAATATAAATATATAAATATATATATATATATATATATATATATATATATATATAAATATATATATATATATTTGCTTGTTTTATACAAACTTTTCACTCTCACTCTGACCACTCTGACCATAACTGCACTGTCTTTTCATCTGGATTTGATTTTTAAATGTATTTTTAATCTTTTTACACTGTTTTATTTGTATTGTACCATTTTTATGTTCCTTGATGTACGGTGACCTTGAGAGCCTTGAAAGGCGCCTAACAAATAAAATGTATTATTATTATTATTATTATTATTATTATATTTTTTATACATCCCCCATCTCCCAAGAACGACGTGTTAGCAGAGCATAAACAGTAGTTGTGATCTATGCTGTTATAACAAAATTCTGAAGTTAATTTCTTGCAAATTCCTTCTTTAAAACAAGTAACAGAATAAAGCGACGCAAACTCCTCAGAATTGTACTGCCGGAGAACTGAACCCATAACCTCTTCGCTCAAACGCACCGTAATCTCCAATAGAAATGTCTCCAAGAACACATTACCACAAAAGCAATTATAGATTCTCGATTCTTTGCCTTCGACCTCCCCCACAGAACGCGGCGTCGCTTTAGCATATCAGCTCCAATCACGCTTTAACTGCGCAGACAAGCTATAGCTCCATTATCATTTTAAACACAACACTATGAAGGACTCCAGCGTATGAAACACCGGGATCTCATTTCCATTTCCATGCACCTACTCGCATCAAACGGCTCCTCCGCCTGTCAGGGCCCCGCGCATGAGCCGCCGCGGGTTTCCACATATTGTCCAGGATCACGGTGTTTGTTTTTACTGCTCATTCACAAAGGAAATACAGACTGAGAGGGAAAACGTGAAACTAGAAAGATCGATGCAGCGGCGGGTTCAGTTACGTTTGCATTTTTTGTGGTCTGGAGTGCGGCTGCAAAGGAATCGAAACTGAATCGAAATCGTAAATAGCAACAGGACAGAAAAACGTAAAGAATGCAGTTTATTTCCTCCACAAACACTAACATCTCCTGTTTTATTCTGTATAAAAACTACTAACAGTGCAGTTTAGATCTGTGCAAACACGTTCTGAAATACATATGATTCTTGTACTCATTTCTCAGTTCATGTTTCAGTCTTTTTTATTTATTTTATTTATTTAAAACAAGGACGGTGCACAGAAAACATTAAACTCAAAGAGAAAAGATGCTCTGTGCCGGATTTCGCTACTTTCCATCTGCAGTGGTACAAAATACATTAAGAAAACTGTTTATTTACACAACAATAATTCATCATTAACAGCGTCTCCTTAAAATAACCACTGTCCAATTCATCATTCAAACAATCCAAATGAATTCATTCTAATTTCCATAAAAATACGAGATTTCAGATTCATCATTATCCTCTGAAATGTGTATAAACTAAATTCATCAGTAGAATTATCCTCTAAAATACAATTCATCAACAATATTATGACCATCAAGACAAATGTCACAAGTCAAACACAATATATTTACATTTACACAAAACATCTACAGTACAATCAGACAGAATGTGTTTTTTTGTCAATTCTTCTGGGCGTGTTTTAAAATGTGAACGTTGATTAAAATCCTAGAGTTAAAACATAAATCACAAATCGAATCGCAATCACAGCCTGTCAGAAAAATATATCTGAGACTTCACAAACTCACGAGAATCTATCATTGGGTGGATGGACCAATCACGGAGCAGAAAACCAAAACAAACAAGTTATTTTAACGTCAATACGGATTATTTTGTGTGTGAAAAATGATACAGAGCTTAACCAAGTAAACAAGAAAGCATAAATAACGTCATAGTTTATCCAAAACCTGTTTGAAATGAACAATTTCAGTGTTATTCATTAAGAAAATGACAAATCGGAATAACAAAATGGTCCTTGTTGACAAATAAGAACCAAAAATGTGAATATTTTGCGTGAGCACCTTTGGCGTTCACTCTTGCTGCTTTGTTTTTATGTCGTTTTGCAAAGTCTCTTTTGTTATCGAGTTCCAAAGAGTTTCAGCTGTTCCCGGACACTTGCTTTGGATGAGACTTTGGTGTCACTTTTGGAAAACATTAAACTTAAAAATGTATAGAGAGCAACATTACTGTTTGAACTGCTACCACCAGGCAGGAGATACAGGTCCATAAACACCAGGACAAACGGACGACAAAACAGCCGTTAGTTTACTAAATGGGGCGAGTAAAGCATCGTTTTTACATCTCTGAATGTGGAAGTGTGAGGCTGGGACATGTGTGTGTGTCTGAGGTTGTCAGGCACTTTTTTATGTACTGTACATAGTGTCTGTATATTTGTATCTTTTTACTATTTTACCATTTTATTACCTTTGCACTGAACGAGATATGCACTTAATTTCGTTGGATTTGTTACAATGACAAAGATATTCTATTCTATTCTCTTCTCTTCTCTTCTCTTCTCTTCTATTCTCTTTTATTCTCTTCTCTTCTATTTTATTCTCTTCTCTTCTATTCTCTTCTATTTTATTATCTTCTCTTCTCTTCTCTTCTATTTTATTCTCTTCTCTTCTATTTTATTCTCTTCTCTTCTATTCTCTTCTCTTCTATTTTATTCTCTTCTATTTTATTCTCTTCTCTTCTATTCTCTTCTATTCTCTTCTATTTTATTCTCTTCTATTTTATTCTCTTCTCTTCTCTTCTATTCTCTTCTATTTTATTCTCTTCTCTTCTATTCTCTTCTATTGTATTCTCTTCTATTCTCTTCTATTGTATTCTCTTCTCTTCTATTCTCTTCTATTTTTTTCTCTTCTATTCTCTTCTATTCTATTCTCTTCTCTTCTATTCTCTTCTATTTTATTCTCTTCTCTTCTATTCTCTTCTCTTCTATTTTATTCTCTTCTATTTTATTCTCTTCTCTTCTATTCTCTTCTATTTTATTCTCTTCTATTCTCTTCTGTTCTATTCTCTTCTATTTTATTCTCTTCTCTTCTATTTTATTCTCTTCTCTTCTATTCTCCTCTTCTCTTCTCTTCTATTTTATTCTCTTCTCTTCTCTTCTATTCTCTTCTATTTTATTCTCTTCTCTTCTATTTTATTCTCTTCTCTTCTCTTCTATTTTATTCTCTTCTCTTCTATTCTATTCTATTCTCTTCTATTGTATTCTCTTCTATTCTCTTCTATTTTATTCTCTTCTCTTCTCTTCTATTTTATTCTCTTCTCTTCTATTCTCTTCTCTTCTCTTCTATTTTATTCTCTTCTCTTCTATTTTATTCTCTTCTATTCTTTTCTATTCTATTCTCTTCTATTGTATTCTCTTCTATTCTCTTCTATTTTATTCTCTTCTCTTCTATTTTATTCTCTTCTCTTCTATTCTCTTCTCTTCTATTTTATTCTCTTCTCTTCTATTTTATTCTCTTCTATTCTATTCTATTCTCTTCTATTCTCTTCTATTTTATTCTCTTCTCTTCTATTTTATTCTCTTCTCTTCTATTCTCTTCTATTTTATTCTCTTCTCTTCTATTCTCTTCTATTTTATTCTCTTCTATTCTCTTCTATTTTATTCTCTTCTATTCTCTTCTCTTCTATTCTCTTCTATTCTAATAGTTCTTTTTTAGCATTAAAGATCTTGCATATACTGGCGGATTAACCATTATAGAAACATAAAAAGATATTTTGCTGAAAAGAAATGATGGCAGCAGCGGTAAACACCTCATACTGGGTGATGGGCTAATAAATGTGTTAAAACTGTAAGAACTTTGTGTGTTTGTGAACAGGGAAAACGTCTGCGCTTTTCTCTCAACTGGACGTAACTAAAGTTTGATTTTTCAGCTTATTGTGACTCTTCAACCAATCAGCTTCAAGTATTCATCATGACGTTCCAGGTTTTCTGATTGTTTTCAGCGAGAGCCACGCCACATTGATGATGGTTAATTTCAAGTCTCATTTAATCTTCAGCATAAGCCTATATTTGCTGAAAAAGTGCATTTTGGGGGGAAAAACCAACAGAGACCACCACACTCTATAAGGAGACAGTATTTTTATCACATTTTTGCCTAGGATTATATTGGAAAACCCCGTTATTCACTTTTCAGTTATGCATTTCCTACACTTTTAACTTGATTTGACATTATTTACATCTTATATTAGTGGGGGTATCGCTGAGTTTTCTCTCTAAATCGCATCGTAAACATTTTCGACATTATTTTATCATATCTGTGCGCCGATTACCTGGCGATCTGTAGTCCCGCCCTTTTACGATACGTTTCACATTCACATATAATCAGGCTTGATCCAGCTTATGTGAGTCTGGCTCCCGTTACAAATAAGACTTCTCATGTTATAACTGATAAAAAGTAAAGTTTTGTTACTAAAGGAAGAATATTTTGGAGATACTACTACACTGCAAAAAGGCCTATCAAAAAATAAGAAAAAAATACAAATTTTAAGGTAAAAATGCCCTATTTTAAGTGAAATTATCTGCCAGTGCAGTAAGAAATTTTCACTTACCAAGTTTTCTTAAAACAAGACGAAATATGAATCTTGTTCTTAGCAGAAAACACTAGTTTCAAGTATTTATGGCAAGATTTTTCACCTTATTGGTTTGAGAAGGAAGTTAAAGAGGCTTAACCTGGACTGATTTAATATAAAAAGTGCTTAGAATAAGTTGTAATATCGAGATAAGATAAATCAGGATGGAATATCTTGAAACAAGTAAAAAAAATCTCATTTTATTAAGTAAAAAATAACTTAAAATTGGTCTTTTAAGATGAATCTGCTTGATTCAAGTCACTTTAACTATGCTAGAAAATCCTTTTTTATAGTGTACTACTACATTATAATTACAGCTCCAGCTTAATTATCCACTATGATTCATTTAAATTTGAGTGTCGTAAAGTCACAGAATATTTGTTTTCACAGTGACGGCTCTGGTCCCGCCCGAGCGATGTCTCCTCTGTGAAAAAAACACTTAAACATTCAAATCATCTCAGCCACAGCCGCCACTAAGAGTCACATAGCCCGGACCTATGTGTAACACGCACTTTTCCCCTGTGCTTTGAGACACTTCAGCATCAAGGGGACAAAGTAGGTCACTAACTTGTCTTTTTAGGGCTTCAAGTTGCACTCCACATGAGCAGTGACAGATACAATAGTGCAGTACAAAAGGAAAAGTATGCAGAGCCTGGAGACATGTAATCCACCCTTATTAAAAAAGGGCCGAGCGCAGAAGGAAACGTCATTTGGCTTTTATTCAAACGTGAAGTGATCCCGGCGTCACCGTGGATCGGGTTTCGCTGGATTCAGTTCCGACACCTGAAGTCATTCGAATGTAATGATTAACAGTGGAGCGGCTCATTGGATTACATAAGAGGCCGGCCGGGAAACCCCTGGGCTTTCCGAAGCACAAGGAAGCACCAGAATTCCCAAATCTGCACACGCAAAATACAAACACATGCACGCTGAAATATTCTGGACTGTTTTAAAGCTACACTGTGTAATATTTCTGTGGGATGGGACGAGATTTCGTGTAAACATGAGGGAAACGATCTCCTGAGATTTTCTTTCCTGTGTTTACGTTTGGTTTGGACTAAAAAGGGGTCAAGTGGTGCAACAAAAATATACAAATAAAAACACCAGGAAAAAATTCAGCACAAAAATAAAAAATCACCACGTCTGAAGTCTTATAAGATCTCAAAATCTGCATGAAATACTTTTACTTTTTACTCTTTAACCCCTGAAGACCTAAGGGCAATTTTAGTACATTTCTCCTATTTCTCCTCGCCTGGAATTTTTTCTTAATTTTGCTTTTAAAACTGCCCCTTTTACCCTATAATGAAGTGTTATACATTCTTTTGTTCAGTACAGCCTGTTATTTCACAATCTGCTGCTGTAGTTGTGTCATGTGGCTGTGATAAAAGCTACAGGACCAGAAATAGAGATGAAAAAAAAAAACAGAAAATAAAATTCCCACTCTTTTATACAAAACACACAGCAAACAACATGTATAAACAACTTTTTGGACATTAAAAATGCTTAATTTAGGGCCTTAGCTACAAAAATGCAAAATATCAAGTCTGTAAGTAAATTAAAAATCTCCTTATTGCCCTAAAAACAAAAAAAAGTGTAATCGCTCCATTACTTTTTTGGTCCAGTCCTGGAAACAGCTCCTGTCAGGTCCAGGGCCAGAGCCACAGCACTTCTGCATTTCCCTGGTGGAAATTACATTTGGATTTGTTCATTTTGAGTGAAATAAACCTTTCGAATAAAAATAGAAAGGGATACGCAATTACACACACCAAGATGTGTAATTTGCCATTTATATGAGAATTAACTCCACTTAGAGCGACTTTTTCACTCGTTAAAAGCAAACACAGTCGAGAGGAATCGACCATCTTGACTCACTTCACTCTTTGGCAAAGTTTTGACCAATCAAAATGGACGGAGCGCATGAGTTTGGCACAAAACAAAGTTCCTATTGGACACTCATTTTGCACACGTCATCACACAGCGTGAGTGTGACGTAGGATAATGAGGCAGAAATGTGCAGAAACCTCTATGTCTGCACAAAACATATTCCTCGTTATCGTATACGATAACGTAGGTCTTCGAGGGTTAAGTACGGTACATTGTTTAAACGGGTACTTTAATAAGTTTAGTACATTTTTTTCATGCATTGCTTTTACTTTTACTTGAGTATTTATTTTGTTCCAGTATCCAGTATTTTTTTTACTTAAGTAACAAAGTTGAGTACTTCTTCTGCCACAGAGTTTGTAAAGCAGTGACACAAGATGTTAGCAAAAATATAAAATAAAGTAATAGAGTAACAGAAACACTTGTTACTGAATGATGCAAGATAAATAAGTTCAATGCCATAGTTTGGAACATTCTAGGCAAAACAACCCTGTCTCCATGGTGGCGGACCGTCCACCGGAAAAGTTACATGTAGCACCTTTAATTTCAGAATCAAAACACAATTGCCATCACCATGAGCAAATATGAAATTAAACAAATGGTTCCAAACTTGACCCTGAACTGGAACCATCCCACAAAACAGTCTGAGAAAAAGGTTCTGAACAAAACTTAAAGGTGCAATGTGTAACTTTCCTGGTGGAGGGTCCGCCGACTGCTTGTTTCCATGGAGATGCCTTTGTTTTGCCTGGAATTTTCTACAGCACAGCGCTGAACATCATCCATTTTCCAAGAAGCAACCAAGTGACGCTAAAAACCCAAGTTACAGGTCAGATCCGTGCAGAGGCGACTACTCCTGGTACTTTTTAAGGTATTTCTGAGCAATACAAAAACCTGTAACTCACTTCATGTAAGATCGATAACAAAACATGCTACACAGGTCTCCAGGGAGAATAAAGTCAATTAAATACAATCAGTCAGTTCAAATACTGTCTAATGCATTACTAAAAACTAATAAAATACAACACTAAATACAATCAATCAATTAAATACTGTCCCACTATAACTTCAGGCTTTTAACTGTATGTTTTAATCATATTTAATTTGTTTATGTTGTTCTAAGGTGACCTTAAGTGTGCAAAATGGTGCCTAATAAATCAAATGCGTTATGATTATTATTATTATTAGTTTTATGTCGTCCTGTGGAATATCTCAGGCAAAGCAGTGACATCTCTTAGACTTAGACGAACTTTATTGATCCACAAGGGAATTTATTTGGACACAGCAGCTCAAACATCACAATATAATATACTAGCAAAGAGTAAAAAATATAAATAGTAATAATAAATTGTAAATAAGAGGCCAAAAAGAGCAAGAGACACATGTCAAATAAGACATAATTATATAAATGTACATGTACAAGTCAAAATAAAATAGAAAAATATGTAATAAAATATAAAATTTCAGCTTTATAAGGGGTCATAGGAAGATAGTGCAACAATGATATGATCTCCATGGAGACAATTAAGCGGCAGACGCTCTACCAGAAAGTTACACAGTGCAACTTTAAGTACATTTTTTGCTTGTAAAATTGGTTCCTCATTTTGTCATTTTGTCATTGGTTATAATTAGATTTCCCGTCACCAGATGAATGCGCGTTAAGCATCTGACACCCGAAAGTGTTGTGTTTTTACCCCATGTGTGAACGGCCTCGGCTGACGTGACAGTTTGCATATTCTGCAGCTCACACCAGCCCCCCCCCCTTCCCCTTCTCGCTATTACGATCTTCTCGAAACTCTTTGGTTCAACATTAGATTGGGAGTTACATCTGAAGGAAAAAAGAAGTGTCCCAAAAAGGAATCCACGTGCTTCATAATCATCACTTCTGCTTTTATTTGGTCCGAAAAACCACGGGAGATGCTTTTGTTATTCTTAGTTCACGCACGTAGACAAAAGAGCTGAAAATCGAAAATATGTTTGTGACCACAGAAAAGACGATGTAAAACCGCTTATTATCAAAGTAGTTGGAGTTTGGGGATTAATTAAATTATAATTAAGTCTTTGCTTCTGCTTTATTAAAGTTCTTGTACCCGATTTTTTTTTCAGTGTACTTAAGCAAAAAAGTTGGTCCCAGTACAGATCATTAAGTGTATAAAGAAGTGGACTAAGGGAGCGTGACGTCAACCACAGCATTCGGCTCCAGTCAATTGAAGCTCAATGAGGCCAGGAGTTATAGGGGCGAATTTTAGAGTTCCCAGGAATTTGTTTACGGGCAAAATAGTGAAATAAAAACACCAGGATCATGTAGAGCAGTCATGGCCAACCCGTGGCTCTCGAGCCTCATGCGGCTCTTTAACTAGTTTCATGCGGCTCTTCAGGAGCTTTTACATAACATGCGTCAAATATGCTTGGCTGGCGTTACCATTCATTCAAGGATTGTTCAAGATAAGGAATGCCAAAAGTCTCACTAAGCAGCATAGTAAGAGAAAAATTGAAAATGAAAATTATTTTATTTTTGTTTGTGGACTTGCTTGAACTGAGAGTTTGTGTGTGTGAGACAGTGCACACAATGTTAACTGTTGAAAACAACTTTTACCAACTTTTAAACAATATTATCATGTTGGTGTGGTTATTTTCATTAAATTTGGTTGAGCATAGGTCTGTGTGTGCGTGTGCGTGCATACATGATTGAGGAATGGGATGATGTTCATGTGTACCCATGTGTATAATGTGGCTCTTTGCAGTAACACAGAAAAAGGGGCTCTTAGTCTTCTACTAGTTGGCCACCCCTGATGTAGAGCGAACATTTTAAGACCAAAATGAGTTACAGAGAAAGGTGACAATTTTTCAGTGTGAAGTCAATTGGAGCCAGAAGCAATGGAGCTGGAAGTGCGCCCATGCTCACTTCCTATTTCAAACACAGTGGGTTAACTATGTCCATGTATATATACAGTCTATGGTACAGATAGTAGGAATGTCCCCATCACGTTTTTTTGCCCCTGAGTCCGGGTCATTTGATTTTCAGTATCTGCTGATACCGAGTCCCGATCCGAAATGTTATAAAAAAAGCAAAGAATAAGATCCAGGTTGTCACTTATTTTTTATTTTTTTCACCAGTGACTCTGATATTATTCACATGTAACAAACTGAAATAGTTTCAAAAAAGTGTAACATTATTTATTATATTTAAAAAGTACAGACAAAACCTATTTAAAAGTGCAACTTTTCACATCAAAGTAAAGGAACAAGGGTTGAGCATTTTAGTCCTGGTTTAGTCCTGGTTTAGACCTAGTTTAGACCTGGTTTAGACCTGGTTTAGACCTGGTTTAGACCTGGTTTAGACCTGGTTTAGACCTGGTTTAGACATGGTTTAGACATGGTTTAGACATGGTTTTAGACTTGGTTTTAGACTTGGTTTTAGACTTGGTTTTAGACTTGGTTTTAGACTTGGTTTAGACCTGATTTAGACTTGGTTTAGACATGGTTTAGACTTGGTTTAGACCTGGTTTAGACCTGGTTTAGACCTGGTTTAGACCTGGTTTAGACCTGGTTTTAGCCTTGGTTTAGACCTGGTTTAGACCTGGTTTTAGCCTTGGTTTAGACCTGGTTTAGACCTGGTTTAGACCTGGTTTTAGCCTTGGTTTAGACCTGGTTTAGACCTGGTTTAGACCTGGTTTAGACCTGGTTTAGACCCGGTTTAGACCTGGTTTAGACTTGGTTTTAGACCTTGTTTTAGACCTTGTTTTAGACCTTGTTTTAGACCTGGTTTTAGTTCTGGTTTAGTCCTGGTTTAGTGCTGGTTTTAGTTCTGGTTTAGTCCTGGTTTAGTGCTGGTTTTAGTTCTGGTTTAGTCCTGGTTTAGTGCTGGTTTTAGTTCTGGTTTAGTCCTAGTTTTAGACCTGGGTTTAGACCTGGTTTTGGTCCTGGTTTAGTCCTAGTTTTAGACCTGGGTTTAGACCTGGTTTTGGTCCTGGTTTAGTCCTAGTTTTAGACCTGGGTTTAGACCTGGTTTTGTAAATGTGATTAAAAACAATAATAATAAATATACATATTATTTATCCGATACCTCGTTGGAACATAACGTCTGAGTCCGGATAGAGTCCAGAGTCACGTGATCGGCTCCAATTAGATTATAAGATCTTGAGGTGTGACAAACTCCGGGATGACAAACTCCGCTCTGGTCTTTGAACGTTGTAAAAAGCTCCTATAAACTCATTGCAGTGAATAATTAGGATACATCGGTAAGTGAAGAGTAACTTTGGACACTGCAAACTGTTTCAAATGAACTCGTTCGGTCCGTTACAGCACCTTTAAGCTTAATGACATTATATAAAGTGTTACCAATGTGTCTTTTTTATTGCCAAATCCAGTTCCAAAAGCCTTGAAACGTGTAATGAACTTTTTCCATCGCTTTTCATTTCAAAACCCGAGCTCTCGTGTTTTCACTGGCTCACATCTTGATTTAATTGCTGCTTATGACCTTATCCAAGATGCTCTTTTCTGCCTTATTGGAGCCTGTAAAGTGGCCCATTGGAGCAGCTCTGAAGTGCGTGTTATTGAGAGTGGGCGTGCGCTGTGTGCAAACACATGTGGGCTTTAATAAAAACCACCAGAGGGGGGCAGGGAGCCGGAGGGTACCTGACAATGGCGATTTTACAAAGAGAGAAGCACTGAACCTTCCACTGTTGTTTAGTCACAGTGTGGCTGAACAATCCTGAATGTCTCAAGCTAACGCATTACGATTAAACCTTTCATTTATATTTTAAAGGTGCATTTTGTAACTTTTATGGTGAAACATCTGCCAACTGCTTGTTTTATTTATTTACTTTATTCTGTGTTTATTTTATTCATAAAGTATAAAACTACATTAACAGTGTCACAACATTAAACATACACAAAATGAATGAAAAGGAGCAGAAAGAAGAATAATCTTACGTTATCTGCCTCTTTTCCCTTTTCCATTCAATAAATCAACACCAATAGTTACTTGTTTCCATGGAGATGTTATTGATTTGCCTAGAGGTTCCACAGTATGACATTAAACTTTTTTTTTTATCTTACAAGTGTTTAATTGCTTCTAAACACATTGAATCTCCACCTATAAATTGTTTTCAGCTTGATTTTGACATTTGTATAGAATGTTTCGCACTATTGCATTAGTTGTTGATCTCTTTATTCAATTATAAGTGTTAAATTGCTTACAAATACCTCTTGTTTCCACAGATCAGACCTGTAACTTGACCTGGTGGAATCAACCGCTTCTCGCCACGGACGTATAAACAGGTTTAAAGCCGTAATGTGGAATCTTCCGGGTAAATTGACAACATTTCCATGGAGGAAAGCAAGTGGGAGAACATGCACCCAGTAAAGTTACGTAATGCACCTTTAAGAATCAAGATTTTAAAGGTTTTCAGGTTTTCAAACACATCCAGGAGTATTAACATTTGAGTAAAGACTGAAACATTAACAGCAAACCAGAAAAGGCAGGTAGAAGTCCAAACTACAGCGTTAGTATTGCCATGGAGACAGAAAATGCACATTATTTGCCCAAATAATTGCAGCTTTTGCGATTTACTAATTACAATTCTCCTAGGAAAGGTGCAAATGGACTCAGTACTGCATCCCAAACCTAAAACAAGATACATTATGGGAAATACAACCCGCAAACAAGCTTTTTTTATACACGTTCATCTCATGTTTGTGGTCTGTTGTTTTGAAATCTGGATGTGTTTTTTATCTTATCTCTTTATTAACTACAGGAGTTTCTGTTGCATCAGACCAGCAGTACTTTTTTTACTTTTACTTAGGTCTGTTATGATAAATACCATACTTTGGGGTCAGTATTGGGGTCAGTATTTACCGTTTGTACAGTTTTTTTTTTGGAAAGTTGCAAGATTTGGGGTGTTTTTGTTGTAATCTGATAACATTTGAGCTGTAAACACTTGAATTTGTGACTTCTAAGGCTAATTATTTACCAATCAATAGCACATATGCAGCAGCTCACGCCTTTTAATGATATTTTCTCCACAAAAGTACAGTATATTCTTGTACCAGTATATCCTGCTTCAAAATTTGTTATCATCATCATTTACTTTTACTTTACTTTGTTCTTCCAATATGACATTTGGGATCTTTTTGTCAACTTTTGTGACATTTTGATTCAGTTTTGATCCGTGTCGTAGCCACAATCCATGCAATCTTTTCAAAATCACTACTTTATACTGTATTTTAAGTCTGAAGCTACTCCCTGCAGTCTCTAGAGTTCTCCGAATCTTAAGCTTCATCTATAAAACTAATTGTCATAAAGTTATACCGTTTAAGGATGAAAAAGTCGCTGGAATTTTGAGCTTTCCTCCGAGAACCCTTTGCGAATACGATATGTGTTCAGTAATATCAAATGTGAGATTTTTTCCAGGAAATTAGACTTATCTCAATTTGCAGAAGTGCTAAACCGTAGTAAACCTTGTAAAGTCTTGCAACCAGGGGCCTGTTCGTGCTTGCGGCAAAGTAACAGAACGCTAAAACCGCACTTCTCTGTTGTGGATTTCGAAACGGCGCTTGAATGATTCAGCTTAATAAAATATACAAGAGAGCAGAAAGTTATAGCAGGTCGGTCAGGGGATTGGCGAGGCTTAGCAGTGAAAAGGTCTTGGGTTAGATTCCCTCACTGCATGCATAATGTAAGGCTGAGCTGATGGTCATTTTGTCCCTTGACCATCCATATCAGATTAGTTTACTGTTTTTGGTTTAGATCTGTGGTTCTTGCAACTTTTCACACTAAATTCTATGCACTGATCCAGCTTTTACAATCCCGATACCGATACTTTGGTTTCAAATATCTGCCAACATCCAGTGTTATCCAATACTAGTATATGGATTGAAAATTTTCTTCTTTTCTCCCAAAAAACACAGTTAACTTTGCTTAACTTGACTTAAAATTGCCCAAATTATGTATTAATCCTGTAAGTAACTACTGAACAACTTTGAGACATTTTCTGGGTCAACATCAGTCAGTAAATAGTTTTATTACATCCAATCAAAGACCCAAAAAAGATGGTAAATGGTCACATTTTTATATAGCACTTTTCCACCTTCAAGGCACTCAAGTATTGACTGAACCGATATTATGGGACTGATACTTGATTCCACAGGTTTTCCTGGATCAGATTCGATACCAGTATCAGCATCAGTATTGGTGCATCCCTACCAAGTACCATCAGAGGAAATATTTTGCCTTCCGACTCTCTAATCCAGGTTTAAAAACAGGACTAATCTAGGTCTAAAAAGGGATTAAGCAGGTCTAAAAAGAAGAACCAGGTCTTCTTTTGCTCTACAAGTTCTAAACAAGTGCCATTCCAAAAGAAGGACAGAAAAGTGGATTTGATTGACTCGAATTTAGCAAACATTGAAATGAATCCAGAAATCCAGGGTCAAATACAGGACAAATTTAACTATAAACACTACAAAACAAATCAGGAATGCACCAGCTTTTTCAGTTCAGAGGCGGATTATGACAGGAAGGATCTGCTGATACCTGATATCTGCAAATACCAGTGCAGAGACAAAAAAAAAAAACAGCATTTATTTCCTTTAAAAAAATAATAAAACAAAACAAAACTGATCCAAATGTGTCATGTAGTTATGTATCTCTCATGTAACTACAGAACAACTTTGTGTATACAGGAATTCAAATGTTCCACAGTAAATTACAGTCGGTTTTATACCTAAAAAAGTTGGAAAAACATAAAAAACAGGCATTCTGACTGTGATTGGGTCGCCTTTCCACAGATCTGACCTGTAACTTGGTCTGGTTTGGTCTCGATGAAGATAGAAAGGTTTAATGCCATAGTGCGGAACATTCCAGATGATAAAGTGATAACATCTCCACAGAGAAAAGCATCTGACGGACCCTCCACCAGAAAAGTTACACTATGCACCTTTAAGCAGAACCCCAGCTTAAGATCTGGTAAAGGGATTTCACTACTTTATTGTGGTTACCTAGCAACATTACCAAAAAAATGACACTAAACATCACAAAACAAACACCTGCACTTTATATGCAAAATCCTATTAGACGCTGAACTCAAACCTCGCCTTGTTTTGCTCTTCTTTTGAGACGATAACCGCCGCTTTTCTGCTCCAAATTGGCACCGTTACAAAGTGAAATGATATAAGATCAATCAATTCGCCACCACTCCTCTTCTTTTCTTCTCTTCCCCACATCCTCCCTCTTTCACAACGTTTGTATAAACCTGGGCGCAGTGTTTGTTTACCGATCCCGGCCCCTCATTAAGCCAGCGGAGACGCGCTTCACTCTAAACCCGCGTCTGGACGGTGTAATTGAAAAACAAATTCATACGGAAATATCAGAGAGAGACAAACGAGGAGGAAGAAGAGGCTGGAGACGTGCTGATTGAGGAGCTGTGAGCGGAGTCAGAGGTCTAATATAAAGGCCATACACAAAATCGTATAGCATTTGTGGATTTTTTGTTTTGTTTTGTCTAAATCTAAATCCACTTTATTGATATAGCACATTTTACAAACAAAGCAGTTTCCAAAGTGCTGCGCCAAGACCATAAAATGAAGATAACAAAAGATAAATGGCTAAAAATGTGATCATACCAGTTTTAAAACAATAAAAACAGTAAATAATAATAAAAGCAAAACCGTAAAAATCATCAAATAGCAGTAAATAAGTAAAATAAATAAAATGCGCAGTAATGTTTTCTATAGGGCTGCATGATTTTGGACAAAAATCTAACTACAATTTCGCTAAAGAGTATTGTGTTTATGACTAGATGTAGGATTCTGCTCAGAGTAGGGTTGTCAAAAGTATAAAAAAGCAGATACTAATCGATACTAAAACTATATTCTCATATGAGCAGGTGTCAAGACTAAAAAAGTCCCATTTAGGGGACAGAAATGAACCTTTTCTGAAGCTTTAGAATGATCTTGAGCTGTATCAGAACAAGTATAAGAGCACATGGACCTGATTTAGACCTGATTTAGACCTGATTTAGACCTGGTTTTGACCTGGTTTTGACCTGGTTTTGACCAGGTTTTGACCAGGTTTTGACCAGGTTTTGACCTGGTTTAGACCTGGTTTAGACCTGGTTTAGACCTGGTTTAGACCTGGTTTTGACCTGGTTTTGACCTGGTTTTGACCTGGTTTTGACCTGGTTTTGACCTGGTTTTGACCTGATTTAGACCTGATTTAGACCTGATTTAGACCTGGACAACTATGGAACCAACAATCAAAACTGTAAAAATCATAAAATAGAAATAAATAAGTAAATTAAATAAAAGGCAAAGTAATGTTTTCTATAGGGATGCATGATTTTGGACAACTAAACTAAACTAAAACTTTGCTGACAAGTATTGTGATTCTGACTAAATATAGGATTCTGATCAGAGTAGGGTTGTAAAGAGTATAAAAAATTGGATTATAAAAAATCAGATACTAATTGATAGGGGTGTGCATTGCCATGAGTCTGGTGATACAATATGTACCACGATATGCATGTCACCATATGATATTTCCCAATATATCCCAATATTAAAACAAAGGATGATATATTGTGATTTATCTTCTAATAATATAGTCATGTACACCTTCACAAGCACTAAACTGTATGACATAAATTTATTAATTTATTTTTAAATAATGAGAACAGTAAATATAACTCTTAATAAATTGATTCGGACACATTTTGAATCAATTCAAGAACTGTGCAATGTAGTATCTAAATCGATTTTTTCTTACACCCCTACTAATCGATACTAAAACTTGTATCGAAACGAGATACTCATTTGAGCAGGTATCAATACTGAAAAAGTCACATTTACAGGACAGAAATTAACCTTTTCTGAAGCTTTAGAATGATTTTGAGCTGAATCAGAACATGTATAAGAGCACATAGACTAGTATACACTCATGGACTTGGTTTGGACCTGGTTTAGACCTGGTTTTCACCTGGTTTTGACCTGGTTTAAATCTGGACCACTATGTAACCTACCTGGACCACTGAGGAATTACAAAAATATAAGACAACATGTAAATATAAAAGAAAGTGCAACGATTTAACATTGAAAATCACGTTTTTTGTTATAATCGTGGTCTCAGAATCGGTATTGAGTGCCGTCTATTCCTTATAGCGTAGAGAATTTTTAGTATCATGACAAGTGCACCTTGTAAACAACACCAGGAACATTAACATTTGAGAGGAAACTGAAATCTGATGATGATGTTTCTATAAATAGACAAGATATCGAAATAAGAGGACGTTCTTTTATCTAAATAAATGCAGTCAGGCAGTTCCAACGTACTGTGCAGCCCTTATGTTCTCTTTACTGTGACATACAAGACTAAAACCATATGACTTTAGTGTAGATTTTTCCTCATTCGGTCATGGCTGTGTGTGTTTTACTGTGGGTTGGGTTTTACTGTCCCTAAAGGAAAATTTGTCCTCTACACACATACTTCAAACTGTGCTGCTGGACAATGTCATGAGCAGTTAGCGTCTGCATAGGGGCGGGTGATATGGCGAAAAATATTACAGTTTTCGTAGCTCAATTAAAAATACCCAAGCATATCATTGACGATTACACATGACTGAATCTCCATTACAGTTTTAATAATTCTACAGCTCTATTGGCCACTATACGCTATTCTTTCTAATAAACCTCAAAGCCACTGTCTTAAAGAGCCCATATTACGCTATTTTCTGATATTTTCTGATTCCTAATGTCTTAACATACAAACCTTGAGTTCTTCTCTCAACCTGAAAACACTGTTCCACCTTGTGATGTCATCTGGTTATACAGGAAGTGCTCCACTGTGTGTTTACCCTGCATTATATTGAATGTTTGTCGTCGATAAACCCGACATACGTTGTAGATGTAGAACAGTCGAGGAAAATATGGATGTCCAAGAAAGTTTAACGTAATGTCAGGAAAGTTTAATGTAATGTCAGGAAAGTTTGACGTAATGCTAGCGAATGTTAGCCGTTGGCGACTCAGTTATGACAGTTTGACTATTACATGTCCGAAAAAAACTTCTGTCTACTGTCAAATGATGTGAAAGAAAGTCTAAATGTCACTACAGTGGTCCCTCGTTTATCGCGGGGGTTACGTTCTAAGAATACCTGCAAAAGGTGAAATCTGCGAAGTCGTCAGCTTTTCTTTTTTTACAGTTATTATATATATTTTAAGGCTGTAAAACCACTCATCACACACTTTATACACTTTTCTCAGACAGACGCCATGATCTAAAACGTAGTTAACATGATTAACTTAGGTTTAGGAGCAGGACCACGCCTCAACATCCCTCGCCTCCTCTCCAGCGAATCACAGCTCACTTCTACCACACCTCAATTTCCCAGAAGCCTATTTGTAGAAGCCTAACCCGGTAACCCAGTTTGTCCCGATTAACTCGACCCCACCCTCCCAACCCTGATCTGTTCACTTCCAGACATAAGACGTCTTCGATGGGGGGGTCTCATTCCTGCTGGGCCATGTGAAGATTGAGACTGAACCCCCACCCTGAGTCTCAACCCAGCCACCCTGCCCCGCCTCGTCTCCATATAGACGAGTCTTTTCTCTTCGCACATGTGTTGCGGTTGTTGTGGTCCTTGCTAATGAACTAAAGAGCGGGAAGGATCGCTCTGCAGAGGAGAGTGCCTTTGATTATGCAGAACAGCCGATCAGGGCGAAGAACACAATGCTCATATGACGTAAAAAAGCATGCAAAATGACACAAAAACTAATCTGCGAAACAATGAGGCCGCGAACAAAGTGTTTAGAAGACACTTTACTCTAATACTCTACACATACACAACTTAACATATCAAAATGATGAAAAGACAATTCTTCCCGTAATTCCAACCGACTCTGCACTGAATTAGCCCGAGTCTGTGTTTCAGAACCCCGATTTGATTGACCGTTCGATTGCACTTTCTCGATGTGGAGGTCGGTTTTACCCCCCGAGTAGCGTTCAACTCCATACACCTTCACTCATTTGAAACATTTGGATAATTTCAGCCCTGGAATTGCCAATTTTTACTACTGAAGAAAAGGTAAAAGGCAGTGGTTACCTTTAAAAGTACCACTACATGACATCACAAGGTGGAACACAGCATTTTGGGCTTTGGAAATGCACACAGACTAATAATAACAAAGGATTTCTCAAGCATGTGTGAATCAAACAGCGCACAACCCTGGATATTAGTTTAGTTTAGTTTAGTCTTTATTTGAAGGGACAATGTACAGATACATTAA
Organism: Odontamblyopus lacepedii; assembly: GCA_034769755.1. NCBI lineage: Eukaryota > Metazoa > Chordata > Actinopteri > Gobiiformes > Gobiidae > Odontamblyopus > Odontamblyopus lacepedii. The sequence goes on from CM068360.1 coordinate 26,956,096, forward strand.
GTTTAAAAAAAACTGAGATGTTCTGCACCAGATTGTAGCTAGTTTCCGTCTGCAGTCCCTAATTTACAGGAGTAAATAATACATCATTTAAGCTAAACAATAAGAGCAGTATTTCATAGCACCAGTCTGACACAAACACTCTCACAAACACGGCATCTCATTCATACCTTAGCATTGGATTCAAATTTTTAACACATTCGCACTCGCATGCTGTCTATTATACAACATTTCAGTCCTATTTCATTCAGCAGTAAAAGGTTAAGAATTTTACACATACTAAAGTTACAGTTTTACATCAACAATTATATATTTACAATAATATTTACACAGAATGTAATGAAACATCAGAAGCTGCTTTGTTCAGTGTTCACATGCCTGATTGTTCCACAACCACTTTTTCACTTCTACTGTAAATGTTGAATAGTTTATTAGATTTTTTAATTCAGTTGGAAGATTATTCCACTCTTTTATTGCGTTATAAGAAAATGCTGATTGTGCAAATGAGGTTTTTCGTTTTGGTATAAAACACTGGCCCCTGCTGGAGGTCCGTGTGGCTCTGGAAGTCACTGTTGATGTGAGTTGTACAAAGTGCTTAAGAGGTGCCGGTGCAGTGTTATTAAGAATTCTGTAGACCATTTTAACCGACGCTAATCTTTGTATATTCCCAAAGTTTAGTAGTTTATATTTGTGTAAGACACGGCAGTGGTGATATTGACGGGGCTTCTTGTCCAGTGTTTTTGTGGCTTGTATAATGATTCTAGTGGCCTCAGGACAGTTTTGCCAGCCTGAGACCATTTTATGAGACCACAATATTGTTTGTTTTTGATGAGGTAACAGCTTCATAACGTGACTCAAAGCTCACAAGAGTAAATTTTGCGTAATGATATTAGTGCTGCCACTAACGACTAATTTTCTAACGATTAATCTCTCGACTAATTTTTCGATTAGTCGACTAATCTAAACGACTAATTAAAAAAAACAAAACAAGCGGTTCTAACACACACAAGTGTGTGTGTTAGATTTTCCCGGGAGGTTACCTTGTGTGTGCGAGTTGCAAAGGTTATTGCTGTTATGTCTGTTGTGTGTGCTCATTCGACAATGTTGAACAACGATATGCACACACAATAGCCAAAGAAGTCTTACAGAGTGTACAAACCACTCTATCACCATCTGTCCGAAAGTATTCCCAGACTTTCGAGGCTTTAGGTCTTGGTCTAGAAGTCGCCGCCACTGTTCTTGGATCCGACTCTGACCCACCGGCCGCTGGCATTTTCTCAAATGCTCAAATCGGGGGAAGGGGGAAGAGAGAAAGAGAGAGACCAGCCAGCAGAGTGCGCACGGCAAATACTTCCTCAAGTTTGTTTTCTTTGGCGGTGCCATTATATACCACTGCTGTTAGCCTTTGGCGTAGCCGAGGCGTCAACCCCGGATGTAGCCGCTGTCAGCAGCACCGGTGTCCGCCTCGAGTGTAGTACTACTAGTGGTGTGGAGGGGAAATACCTGTGTTAACTTTTTCCTGTTCTAGCCCCCTAACCGTGGTTGGGGAGCACAGGGGAGATCGTCTTCTCCTAGGGCCGGAGTTAACTCCCTTTGAGGACCTCGTGCGCTTGCGTGTATATAAAAAATGTAAATAAAGGGAGGCAGTTTCGCTGTCGAGTCGGCTTTATTCGCTCACTACACTGTAGGCATGGCATCCTTACTTTTCCTCTACTCGCCCGGTCGCCGTCTCCCTCTCTCCCAGAGCACATGCGGACACACACCCAGAGCGAGACCCAGCTCCCTTGGTCCGCGCAGACATGGCGCGCGCACACAACCACCCACTCTCTCTCTCACTGAGCCACAGACACAACACAGACACATCTCACAACACCTGTCTCTGGACGAGCCGTTTGAGACCAAAAATAAATAAAGGCGAATATTCGACCAAAAAAATTGTAGTCGACTCATTTTCATATTCGATTACGTCGACAACGTCGAATAATCGCGGCAGCACTAAATGATATTGTACCTTTAAAATCAGAGCAGCGAACCACCAACCAACGCCTTCTGTTCTGACGGCGGGTTTGATTGAACGTTATGGCGAATTATCTCACCACATAATCTTTTCTTAGGCAGCGCGGCTCCGGCTGGATCGTGGAATGCATACGGGCTAATTAACGTGTGATTTATGAGCGCAGGTTGATACAGAGCTCCAGGCGATACATAATACTCAAAACACACGACGGGCCCGGCCGTGACGTGTCCGTGTCCCATCGTGAGCCCCGGGGCCACACTTTGAACGTGCCTGACATGAACTGACAAAGCGCCGCTCTTTCCGCAGGTAACAATGAAAACAAAAACTACAAACGTGCGACTATGGAACTGAAGACTCGTTTTTCCCTATAACTTAGAAACCTGTTTCCGTGATCCGGTGTTCTACATGGATCTCTACGGGTGGAAGGTTCAGCAGTTACCACGGCGACACTACTGCACACACGAGCAAAAACCGACGAAATGCTTTAATATAGTCTGAAAACTCAAGAAAAAAAGACAAAAATAGACGTAAACAACACATTTCCGGGAGTTGTGATCAAAGTGCTGACGGTCCTCTTTAGGTGTTCGATTTTCAGCAAAAAGGTGCGAGTGACGAACTGAAAAAATGTTGACTAATGATTTTAATTTTATGTGTGAGACTTGTTTAACAGCACAAAACATCTCACCCGGTGTAGATACAAACAACTCAGACTGTGTCAAATTAAATCTCAAGTGTCACAAACATACGACACAGCATTAAGGGGTTAATCAAGTCACAAATTTGCAATATGCCCAAATTTCTTCCAATTTTTCATATACATCTATATAAATTCAACCATTATAAGGGGTTAAATCTGACTTGAGTAACAGAGCTTCAGACAGTGCAGTGCTTACAGTTAGCGTCACACTCCCAAGAAATGCGATGATACTAAAACAATAAACACTAAAAAATAATAAATACAACACTAAATACAATCAATCAATTAAATACTGTCCAAATTTAACTGTTTTTTTTATCGTATTTGATTTGTTTATGTTGTTGTGAGACGACCTTGAGTGTCCAGAAAGGCGCCTGATAAATAAAATGTACTATTATTATTATTAAAGTATCAATAGCACAAATATTTGCTGAATTTAGTGTCAATTTTATCACATTTCTGTTCTCCAAAAGGAAATATGTACATTAGTCCTATTTTAGACCTGGTTTAGTCCTATTTTAGACCTGGTTTAATCCTATTTCAGACCTGGTTTAGTCCTATTTCAGACCTGGTTTAGTCCTATTTCAGACCTGGTTTAGTCCTATTTCAGACCTGGTTTAGTCCTATTTCAGACCTGGTTTAGTCCTATTTTAGACCTGGTTTAGTCCTATTTCAGACCTGGTTTAGTCCTATTTCAGACCTGGTTTAGTCCTATTTTAGACCTGGTTTAGTCCTATTTTAGACCTGGTTTAGTCCTATTTCAGACCTGGTTTAGTCCTATTTCAGACCTGGTTTAGTCCTATTTCAGACCTGGTTTAGTCCTATTTCAGACCTGGTTTAGTCCTATTTTAGACCTGGTTTAGTCCTATTTTAGACCTGGTTTAGTCCTATTTTAGACCTGGTTTAGTCCTATTTCAGACCTGGTTTAGTCCTATTTTAGACCTGGTTTAGTCCTATTTCAGACCTGGTTTAGTCCTATTTCAGACCTGGTTTAGATCTGGTTCAGGTTCAGTATTTTTGAAAGGTCCTGTATTACGCAAAATGCATTCTGTATCTTTAAGCCAAGTTATAATGGAGTTGTGTTTTGTTTCATTCACACATGTGTTTGGGTAACTCTTTATTTTTAGTCTGTTTACATCTCCAGAGCTCAAAATGCTCCGTTCAACCATGTGATGTCATGAAGTGGTAGTTTTCAAGCTAACAGCTCCTTTTACCTTTTGTTTTGTAGAGACTGGCAGTTCTAGGTCTGAAACTATCCAAATGATTCTAGTGAAAGAATGTGGAGTTTAGTTTAGTTTAGTCACTTTAGGCACTTTTTTTTTGCACATGTATTAAAAACATTTCAAAAACGTAGACACAACGACAAAGAATGACTGTGCAGAAGAGAATGAGAAAACCTTTTCAGTCGTATAAGATCACCTCCCCCATAAACATGATTTTATCACAACCGTCGTGAACAGGCAAGTCCACTAATATTAAATATCAGTATCAGTATCAATGTTTGTTTCAATTGTCTTTTAAAATAATCCAGTGAGGAAATCGTTTTGACGGTCTGGACCAAATTACTCCAGGGGAAGGGCGCCCTGAACTTGAGCGTTTTTGTGATTTGTGGATGTTCTGCTTCTGCCTGTATTACCACATGGCATCTCAAGGTGGAACAGATTTTCAGTTTGAGAGAAGAACTCAGCCTAAATATGCAGGATTTGTGTGTTAAACGTGTGTGATTGAAACAAAACACAACTCCTATATGTTTTTGATGAGGAAACAACATTATAACATAGAAAATAGCGTAATATGGGCCCTTTAATCCCAAAGCAAACTCAAATTATAACACGTTTAGGCTTTATTATCTTGTATATTTTGTACTTTAATTCCGTGAGTTTCTCCATTCGTGCAATAAGACATAACAAACCTTGCATATCACGAAATAATGCACAGAATATTTATAGAAATTGTCTGAAACTGACAGCATTTCTTTGTGTAGACTATAGCAGAATGTTTCCAACCATGACCCCTCTGCTCTCTCTAGAAAGCACTTTTCCTATGGGCGATAACTGTCCATCTGAATCATGTTTACAAGCAGTTTAACATATCAGGGACAGTTACGAGCGGGAGACAATCTGCGTAATGCACAATCTTAAAGGTCGATCTGGTGCAATGAAGCTTCATTTTCCACATGTCCCCACGAGAAAAGCCAGAAACAAGATTTGAGCCACAGAAATTTAGCGCTCGCTTCGCAACTGACCCACACCATCTCCCCTTTAGCGCAGAGCCAGGTGGTTTGACGAATCTTACACCGCTGTGGCGTGCGCAATTGGAGTCAGAACCCGCGCGTTGGCTCGAAATGCAAGAAATGCGCGTTTGGAAGTGAAACAGCAGCTAAAATGACGTTAAAATGCGCGGTGGAGTGAGCTATGTCCATGCGCCAAAGCGTGCGTAATGGACAGGTAAACCAACGACTACGTGTAACGGGGAGGGAAAAAAAGAGAAAAACACCGGGAAATCCACGTCTCCCGCTCGACACACACCTCCCAAAACGCCAATCAAACGCAAAAGGTGAATAATTAGAATTGGCAACTTACCGAGGGATGTTGTAGCTTCGTACCCGCGGAGTGTGCTGGGAGAAATGCGTTGCCGCCGCCTGTCACTGAAAAAGGAAGGAGGAGTTTGTGTTTACTCCGGTACAACACGGCGGAGCGGGAGCTGTCAGATGTTTGGCGAGGTGAAAGGGAGCCCCGGTCTGGTGGAAGACATTATTACAACATGTGTCAGTGCGTAATTGTGTGCGCTCCCACGGAGAGTCCAAGCGTGACCTGGCAACCCCAAAATGCCCCTGAAGAGGATTTTGAGGAATTTCATTGTTTAGAGAAACGAGGAGGAGGACAAAAGTGGTGTATAGAGCTGCAAAGAACATGTGGATAAAGAAATAAAGGAGTGAACAGCACAAGTGGCACGTTGGGTACTCAAAATATTCAAGAAAGACATATATTAGTACTTCAAAAATAGAGAGTACTGTGCAAAAGTTTTAGGCATGTGTGAAAAAAGGCTGTAAACAAAGAATGCTTTCAAAAATATGAATAATGATTGTTTGTTTTCACCAGTTTACAAAATGCAAAGTGTGCGAACAGAAGAAAAAGTCATTAAAAACGTAAATTAGAAGAAGAAGTTGTGTTGGTGATGGTCTGGCCCCCACAGAGCCCTGACCTCAGCATCATGGAGTGTGTCTGGGATTAACATGAAGAGACAGAAGGATGTGAGGAAGCTCCATCCACACAAGATCTGGGCTTCGTTCTTCAACATGTTTGGATCATCTACCAGCCCAGGTCCTTCAGAAACTGTCTGCAAGTAAACCTAGAAGAACTGATGCTCTTTTGACGGCAAAGCTCACACCAAATATTCTCCCTCTTTGCCCAAACACATCAGAGACTCATCCACACTCCCCGTGTTTAAAAAAACCCTGAAAACCCATCTCATTAAAACCACATTTCATTATTAATTATCTTATTTCTTCTGTTCGCCTTTGTCTCTCCACGTAAAGCATCTTTGAGTATCTTGAAAAATGCTACACAAGTGTTATGTATTATTATTTATTATGATTCAATATCGATTTCATTTAGATTTCTCTTTGCATTTTGTTAATTGATGAAAATACATGAAGAACACTTCCATTTTTGAAGCCATTTCTAGTTTACAGCATTTTTTTCACACCTGCTGATAACTTTTGCACAGTACTGTATATTTGAGAAAGGTTTCGTGGGTAAGTTACTATGTTTTAGAGTTAAAGCTGCATTGTGTAACTTTTCTGGTGGAGGATCCGTCAAATGCTTGTCTCCATGGAGATGTTGTTGCTTTGTCTGGGAGGTTTCACAGTATAAAACCGCCTGTAATTGAATCTGCACCTACAGGAAGTGCTCCGTTATGTTTTTAAACTCCATACACCTTCACTACTGTAGAAGCATTTGGATAATTTTAGTCCTGGAGTTGCCATTTTCCACTGAACAAAAGGTAAAAAGTAGCTGTAGCTGTCGTAAGGTTGCTCGAAAACTGCCTCTTGATGACATCACAAGGTGGGCCGGAGCATTTTGAGCTTTGGAGATGCAGAAAGCCTAAAAATCCAGGGTTACTCAAACATGCGAATGAAACAAATCACAACTCCAGGTTTGTTTTTGTTGAGGTAATGACATTTTAGCGCGGCTTAATGCTCACAAGAGTCAAGTTTGCACCATCAGACGTTTAACTCCATCCAAAATCGATTTCTTTCTGCGTCGTCTCTGGTAAACGACTATGAAGCTCTTTACGCGTTTCAGATAACTGCAAAAATGTAACGATGACTAACCCACGTTTGCGTAATCAGTGATGGGTCCTGCCAAATGGATGAGGGTTTGTTGTGTAACATGTGTCTCTATAATCTGTTTAGAGCTGACAGCTGGAGCAGACTGGAAACAGCTTCTGTTTACAATAACGTAATAGGCCTGTTTGTCTACTCCACTTATCCTTAAAGATGCACTGCGTAACATTTCTAGTGCAGGGTTATTGCCAAGGAAATGCTTTGTCTAGGATGAACAGTATAGAGACGAGACGAGCAGGTTACAGCACTATGTTACATTACAATTCAAATCTGTGGAGAGGCGCCCCTATTTACAGCAGGAATTATTGTATTTTTTATTATTATTTTTTTTATTTTATTTTATTTTATTTTATTTTATTTTATTTTATTTTATTTTATTTTATTTATTTATTTATTTATTTATTTTATTTTATTTATTTTTTTATTTTTTTATTTTTATTTTTAATATATATACCGTACTCTTGTAATGTTTTATTTCTCTTGTCTCGGGGAATGTTCTGTGTTATTACTTTGTGTGAAAATAAAAAGTTCCACAAAAAAAAAGGAATTTTTGAGCAATAAAAACACTTAATGAATAAATACGATCTGTTAAGTATAGTATAAGTATAGTAAAGCAATAACATCTCCATGGAGACAAGCAGGTAGCGGACCCTCCACCAGAAAAGTTGCGCAATGCACCTTTAAATAATCACGTCAGAAGCTTGTTTTACTGAATTGAAGTAGCTCACTAAAGGTTTTACGCGTGTATTTGTGTTTTTTTTTAGCATCTATAAATAAACTTTAGCTTCCGGAGGTTTCTTCAGTTCTATGACCCACAAATATCACTCCAAAATGTCTTGTTCTGAGAAACGCTTATTTTAGCTGGTAAAATGGCGCCCTCTTGTGACCTGTTATGGAATTACAACCAAAAAACTGCAGCAGAAAGTGGCCATTAAGAATATTTTAAGTCAAATGAAAACTTAAAAGGTCCAAATTACGCTTTTTTCTGGTGTTATAATGTTAATTCCTCATCACAAACAGACCTGGAGCTGTGTTTTGTTTCATTCACACACGTTTAACACACAAACCTGCATATTTATTCTGAGTTCTGTCATGTGGTGATACAGGAAGTGCTTCATACACCTTCACTAGGATCCTTTGGATATTTTCAGCCCTGTAATTTCCTGTCCAAACAAAAGGTAAAAGGAGCTGTTAACTTGGAAACTACCGCTTCATGACATCACAAGGTGGAACAGAGCGTTTTGAGCTTTGGAGATGTGCACAGACTAATAATAAAGTGTTACTCAAACGTGTGAATGAAACAAAACACAACTCCAGGTCTATTTTTGAGGAGGTAACAACATTATAACATGGCTTAAAGCTCATAAGACTCAATTTTGCATAGGAACTTTAAGAAGTAATAAGCAAATAATAAAAAAAATACTATTATCTGGATACATTTGTTATTAATTTATGTGTGAATGCTCCATTGGCTATAAACTTAAATATAAAACTTTAATATGCTATGTGACCTATGAATATTATCACCACCATAAAGATAGTACAGAAAGACCTTCAATTTAATGATGGACTGTGTAACTTCTTGGTCGGGCGTCCGTCACCTGCTTGTTTCTATGGAGATGTCACTGCTATGCCAGGAATGTTCCACAGTTTGACATTGAACAGCTCTACTTTACATTTATTCAACGAGAGGTGGTTTTATAGCTCAAAAATACCTACAAAACCAACATTCTGACTGTGAGCGGGGTCGCCTCTCCACAGATCTGACCCGTAACTTGGTCTGGTTTGGTTTCCATGAAGATTGAAAGGTTTAATACCGCACTGTGGAACATTCCAGATAAAACAATAACACCTCCATTGACGGATCCTCCACCAGAAAAGTTACACAATGCACCTTTTAAGATTTCATGTTTAAGATTAGATTTTTACATGACCAAACCCACTTAATTTAATGTGTTTTAAAATGAATGAATGAACATTTAAGATGTGAGAAAGGTGAGAATCAATGATGCAGCAGGCTCCCTCCCTCCTCTATCTCTGTCTTTATTGCGGACAAAGTAAATAATTAATCCGCTTTCACATTTATGAGCCACACTTTCAGGAAAAGGACTTTGACATGGGACTTTTTCTCCACCAATACACAAGGAAATACAACATAATGTATAATATAGTTTAAGATAATGCATATTCTCTATTTCTTAGAATATTTATGGATTTTTTTCTTTAGCAATAGCAAATATACACATTAAAATGGCCCCGTTATGTTTTATTTACCATGTTCTTTCACTATGACAACTAATTATGGTACCCGACCAAAGATCACTGTTATAATCAAGATAGTTTATGACCGTTTTTCCACACTCACTCCACCCCAGGCTGCTTTACGCACCACGCTCTCCCGTTTGGATCAGAATATAAACATTTTTGAGCTCTTTTACGTTTGTAGCTTTAAATTTGAGTGGGGTTTACCATGCCGTCCACACAGAAGACCGTGTATTTCATGGCGTGCGCCTGCAGCACCGCCATCTCCGTGGCTCTGCTGGGCTACGCCATGTCGGAGACGTGGGCCGAGACCCGCGTGGAGTGCAAGGGCTTCGTTGCCGGCGCCTTCAACGGGACCGGGGTGGTCACGTGGGACCTGTTCTCCGGGACGTTTCAGTCGAACTTCTGCCCGTACGTGGGAAATAGTATTACTTTTAAAGGTGAGTGATCTGCAGGGAAAAAAAGGCGATTAATCAGAGTTGGAAGAGCGAATTGGAAGTAGATTTGATGTTGAATTGAAGGTGAAAAACAGGCGTATATTAAAGGAGCACTAACTTTTCTCGGTTTGTCATCTGTTTGTCTTCTTAGAGATGTTATTGCTTCGTCTGGATTGTTCTACAGTTTGACATTAAAGGCATATTATAGTATTTTCTGATCTATAATGTCTATAATGAAGTTGTCTTGTTTCATTCACACATCCTGCATATTTAGGCTGAGTTTTTCTTTTAATCAGAAAACACTTCCACCTCGAGATGTCATGTGGTAACGGGAAAAGTTCCACCGCCTTCACAAGAATGATTTGGATCATTTCAGCCCTGGAAATACCCACAAAAAATACAGTTTTATGACACGATAAGGTGGAACAGAGCATTTTGAGCTTTGGAGATGTTGACAAAGTAATGAAAAGTGTTACTCAAACCTGTGTGAATAACAGAACACAACTCCAGGTACGTTTTTGAGGAGGTAAATGGCTTAAACCTCCCAAGAATTTGTTTTATGTAACAGGAGCTTTAAAAGTCTCGCAGAAACAAGCAGGTGACTCAGCCTGACCACTGGAGACTTTATTATAGTAAGAAAATTGCGCTTCTTGTGGTTTTCTTTCTCGTTTTTTGTGTGGAACTGAATGGATGAAAGATAAATGTGTTTTCATGTGAAACTGTGGAAAATTCTAGGCTAAGAAATAACATTCCCACAGAGATAATAGTAATAATCATGCATAGGGTTTATATAGTACCAAAAAAACGCTCAGATAAACAGTAATAATAACAACATAATCACTGCTACTCACTCACCAACAGAAGTTATGCAGAAAAGTGTAAAATCCTACAAGAAACCTAACATCTAGTGACAAAATTTACAGCAAAAAAGTTAAATAATTCATGCATCCCCGTCAAATAATAACTATAGTTTAAATAGAGGTATATACAAGTATTGAAAATTAATTTTTTGTATTGAAACTATTCCCAACTTTTTGAAAATGTGGCTTTAGACATAACATAGGCCTGTATAGAAAAGGACACACAAGTCTTGGTTCTTTTCCTGCAGAATACATATTATAAAATGTCAAATTAAAATGTCAAAAGTTGGTCGTAAGATTTGTACAACAAATGTCTAAAATGATCTAAAATATGACTTTTTATTGTGTCATATTCTGTGGGGCTAATCTCTTCTTTATCCCACGGCTCCTATGGGGAAAGTTGGCGGAAATGTTTTGCTCAAGGACACCAAACGATATAAACCCAGTCCCTTCTAAACAGAGGCGTGTAATGAGACTGTGATCGGGGATAATGAGGAAGTCCTGTACATTATAAAGAACAGTAACCAGTCATAATAAAATAATATGATTCATTGGTCAAAGGTTTCTTCACGGGTTTGGATGAGACAGAAGTTCCACGAGATGAAATACGAGATTGGGGCCACGAAAACGAGAAAAGACATATAAATAGATATAGAGATAACATAAGATGAAACCTTTAAGTCTTTTTCTTGTAGCAGTTTTGTCTCACAAGATCTTCTGGCTTGAGATCTTGTCGCCGTAGTTTCTTCAGTATTATATTCATGATTTTTGTTTTGTCTTTTTCAGTGTTCGAGGAGATTAACAGCAGTGTGGCTTCTGTGGTCCTGTATGTTCTGGTTGTGCTTTTGCTGTGTGTGTGTCTGGTGTTCTCGGCCTGCAGTATCCTCATCGCGCTCTACAACAGTGTCGGGAATCCCTATGAGACGTACATGGGGCCCATAGGAATCTACATCTGCAGTGCTCTCAGTGGTAAGAACTAAGATAAGATAAGATAAGATATCCTTTATTTGTCCCACAATGGGGAAATTTCAGTGTTGCAACGCACAGTTAAGAGAACAGCAAGAAAAGAGTAGCAGCAATAGCAGTTCAGACTTACTTAAAAACAGACAAACACTATAAAGATCTATAAAGATAAGGATTATAAAACTATATATAATATAAATTGCTATTTTAAAATTGTACATACAATAAATTGCAATATTAAAACTATATTTACAATAAATTGCTGTCTTAAATTTCACAGTATTGCACATGGTCCCAGTATTGCACAGGCAGCAGAGTTAGCAGTGTTCATTGTAAAGTCTGACAGCAGCAGGAAAGCAGAAGGAAAGACCTGCGGACCTCGTTTATTTATTTATATTATTGTGATTCTATTATTATTCAGAGTCAAAGTCCACAAGGCAACACGTAAATTAGAACTGAAGCCTTGGGAGACACAAATGTAGGTCATGTTCATGGGTAGTGATCTTTCTAAATAAAGATATAATGCACAATATCTCCAGCAGGTGTCAGTGTTTTGCAGTATAAGGGCTGCTTTGTCCCAAGTTGAGTCCCATCCATGAAGTATAAGATCTGATGATGAACCCAAGATGGTGCCATGTTATTTTCAATGGCCTGTGCTCACATAAAGTGCCGAAAAAACTTTTTCTTTCTGCATTACTTCCTGAATACTGACGTAGCCCCGCCCATGTGAAACGTGCAGTTCTGACCAATCAGAGCGTTGCTAGAACAGAGCTAGGTTAAATCTTACAAAGCTAACTTTTAGGCGCTTTGACAAAAATCTAAAAAGTTCATATTGTGAAAAAACGCAGAAGAATTTTACAAAATCCAACCTTTGTGAAAGACGTCAATGCCCTGTTAGCTGAACACGGGCACAGTGCATTTGAGTTGAGTTGAGTTAAAAAGATTGCGACTTTAAAGGAGAACGCTGGCACATTTGAAGCTAAAGTCCATCACTAGAGGTGGTCGAATACTGTCAGAAACCAAAAAACAGCACAGATCAGTGTTGCCTCAGCGGAGATCTCACTGTGGCAGTGAGTCTGTCAAGACAACAAACTAGTGTAGTGAGTCACACTGAAGAAGCTTAACACCACTTTCTAACCCATCTTACAACAGCCACGAGTCTAACAAACAAAACGCGCTGTCTGGTTCACTCATTAGTGTCTGGAAACGTTATAAAACAACTTTATAAGCAGCCATAGCCTTACCTCTGTTGATTTCCCACTGCACATGCGAAAACCCAAAAGACTTGATCGCCGATGTTGTTTCTAATCCCATTTATTTACAAGTGAATTATATTTTTTGAAAACACAACTCGACTCGATTGTCGACTCCAGCGACAATCGAGCCTTTTGGGCTTTCCCCTGCGCAGTGGGAAATTGACAAAGCCAGTGCTAAGGCTGTTTTTAAAGTTGTTTGATAATGTTTCCAGACACTAATGAGTGAACCAGGCAGAGCGTTTTGTTTGTTAGACTCGTGGCTGTTGTAAGATGGGTTAAAGTGGTGTTAAGCTTCTGTGCAAATTGGCGTTTTATATGGACGTTGAGAACTTGCCCCCATCACTAAACTAGTTTATCGCCTTGACAGACTCATTGCCACAGCGAGATCTCCGCTGAGGCAACACTGATCTGTGCCGTTTTTTGGCTTCGGACAGTATTCGACCACCTCTAGAAATGGACCTTAGCTTCAAACGTGCCGGACGTTCCCCTTTAAAACAAATTCTGCTCATGAAAGCCTTGGAAATAGAAGTAAAAGAAATAGAAATAGAAGTATTTTTAGGACAGTTTACATTTATATTTTATGCGTTGGTGGTGCTAACTACTTTTCAAGCCACAGCCGCCCTCTCAGCCCCTCTGACCACCACAATCCCTCGCGCACTCACCACAGTCATACTACACAAAGCACAAATCCTGCACCTCTCCTGACCCTTCTGTCCTCCCGTAGCCGGCTTCTCCGTGCTCGTGCTGATCCTGTTCGCGGTGGTGGTCAGTGCTACAGACATGGCGGAGACCGTGATCAAGGCCCAGGCGGAGGGGAGCGACTTGGAGACGAGGAACAGAAAAGCCACGTTCTTCATCGGGTACTTCCTGGTCATCCCGTACACCGTCCTGTCCCTGGTGTCCATCGGGGTCATCTACATGTACGACCACGCGGCGTACACACACCGCCGCGAGCAGCAGAGGCCCACCGAGGACGCGCCCAAAGAGATCATGATGTACTAAAGACATTTATTATGAGAACTACTATATTCACAATACTAATCTACTACTACTACTACTACTACTACTACTACTACTACTACTCACTGCAGAGAAGAGAAGACCAACGTGAGGATGCGCCTAAAGAAATCATGATGTACTAAAGACAATTATTATGAGAACTACTATATTCACAATACTAATCTACTACTACTACTACTACTACTACTACTACTACTGCTACTACTACTACTACTAGTACTAATACTACTACTACTACTACTCACTGCAGAGAAGAGAAGACCAACGTGAGGATGCGCCTCATGAAATCATGTACTAAAGACAATTATTATGAGAACTATATTCACAATGCCATACTGCAACTACTATTACTATTACTACTACTACTACTACTACTACTACTGCTACTGCTACTGCTACTACTGCTACTGCTACTCACCGCCGCGAGCAACAGAGGCCCACCGAGGACGCACCGAAAGAAATCATGATGTACTAAAGACATTTATTATGAAAACTATATTCACAATACTATACAGCAACTACTACTACTACTACTACTACTACTACTACTACTATTACTACTACTACGACTACCAATACTCCTCACTGCAGAGAAGAGCAGACCAACTGAGAAGAAATCATGATGTACTAAAGACAATTATTTGGAGAACTATATTCATAATACAGCAACTACTACTACTACTACTACTACTACTACTACTACTACTATTCTACTGCTACTACTACTACTACTACTACTACTACTCTACTGCTACTTCTACTACTACTACCAATACTCCTCACTGCAGAGAAGACGCGCCCAAAGAAATCATGATGTACTAAAGACAATTATGGAAACAATTTTTACAACACAATAAAGCCTTACAGAATGCTGCTACTGTACAATATACACTTTGTTTCTACTACGGCTTCTACTACTATTGCTACTACTAATAATGCTACTACTACTACTACTACTGCTGCTACTGCTACTACTACTACTGCTGCTACTGCTACTGCTACTACCAATACTCGTCACCGCAGAGAGCAACAGAGCCCGAGCGAGGGAGGACGCGCCCAAAGAAAGCATGAATTTTTACAACACAATAAAGCAATACGGAACTTTTAAAGGGTATTTATGGTGCAATATTGACGCTATAACATTGTTCCCTCCTCAAAAACATACCTGGAGTTGTGTTTTGCTCCAGAAATTTTTGGTCCTATCAGCAGGATTTTTACCCGTCGGCAAATATTTGCACTGATTGAGCCACTGTTTGGTAAAACCTGATCAGTTTATATCTTAAAATCGTACCTGGAGTTGTGTTTTGTTTCATTCACATGTTTGAGTAACACTTTATTATTAGTCTGTCTGCATCTCCAAAGCCCAAAATGCTCTGTTCCACCTTGTGATGTCATGAAATTGTAGTTTTCAACAGCTAAATTTGACCTTTTGTTCAATAAAGATGTGAAATTCAAGGGCGGAAATTATTCAAATGATTCCAGTGAAGGTGCATGGAGTTTAAAAACACAGTGGAGCATTTCAGAAGCTGTTTAAGAGAAGAACTCGGCCTAAATATGTAGATTTGTGTGTTAAACATGTGTGAAAGAAACAAAACACAACTCCAGGTCTGTTTGTGATGAGAAAACATTAAAATATCGATCAGAAAATAGCGTAATATGGCCCTTTAATATTATTCTTAAGTATATGTCCATTTATTTATGACAGTAAAGTGGAGTCTTTCTGAAGTGGGGGCAGTCTCTCTACTATTTATTCAAGATGATGATGCTTTAGTTTCTTAAATTAAAAAATGTCTGTAAATCTGTAAATCTTTGTACATTTAAATTTGTTGTAAATAAATTAAAACACAGATTTTTTTTTTCCATTTTTATGTCATACACTAATCTCAATAACTCTAATTTCTCATCTTTTAACAGCCATATGCACTGTGTAACGTTTTGGCTGGGGGTCCGTCACCTGCTTGTTTCCATGGAGATGTCGTTGCTCTGCCTGGAATGTTCCATAGTATGACTTTAAACAGCCCTAGCTTACATTTATTCAATTTTAGCTTAAAAATACCTATAAAAACAGGCATTCTGACTGTGAGCGGGGGCGTCTCTCCACAGATCTGACCTGTAACTTGGTCTGGTTTGGTCTCCATGAAGATAGCAAGTTTTAATGCCCTACTGTGGAACATTCCAGGCATTTGACAGACCCTCCACCAGAAAAGTTTCACAATGTCAGAATGTTCTTACATTGTTGAAAACGTACCTGGAGTTGTGTTTTGTTTCGTTCACGTGTCTTTTATTATTGGTCTGTTTACATCTAGGAAGCGGAACATGCTCTGTTCCACCTTGTGATGTCATGAAGTTAACAGCTACATTTTACTTTCAGTGCAATAGAGATTGGTAATTTCGGGGCTGAAATGATCAAAATCTACACAGCAAAAAAGGCCTATCAAAAATAAGAAAAAAATACCAATTTTGAGGTAAAATTGCCCTATTTTAAGTGAAATTTTCTGCCAGTGCAGAAATTTTCACTTACCAAGTTTTCTCAAAACAAGATGAAATACGAATCTTGTTCTAAGCAGAAAACACTAGTTTCAAGTATTTATGGCAAGATTTTTCACCTTATTGATTTGAAAAGAAAGTTAAAGAGGCTTAACCTGGTTTGAGTTAATATAAAAAGTGCTCAGAATAAGTTGTAATATCGAGATAAGATAAATCAGGATGGAATATCTTGAAACAAGTAAAAGAAAAAAACTCATCTTATTAAGTAAAAAAATCTTAAAATTGATCTTTTAAGACGATTCTGCTTAATTCAAGTCAGTTTAACTACGCTAGAAAATCCTTTTTTGCAGTGTAGTGCAGGTGTATGGAGTTTAAAAGCACAATAGAGCACTTCCTGTATCACCACATGACATCACAAGGTGGAACAGGATATTTTCCGTTTCAGAGAAGAGCTCAGTCTAAATATACAGAGGTTTTTGGGTGTTAAACATGTGTGAATGAAACAAAAACACAACTCCGGGTCTGTTTTTGATGAGGAAACTTTGTAAGAGATCAGAAAACAGTGGATCTGGACCCTTTATTCCGTCCTTTTCCACTCCGTGTATCCGTCTCCCAGCTGCGCCTCTGTCTCTTTTTCTCTCTGTTGACACCAGCACCACCGAGAGAAGTGTCCCGTTACCTTTTCCCGTCTCACGTCTCTGTCTGGACACGTCTCCGGGCTCCGTCCCTCTCTCTTCCCCCTCTCCACGGCCGGTAGCTGCCTTCAAAGCCCTCGCTCCGGTCTCACTTCAGACACTTGTAGAAGGATGCACCAGTCTCCTGTGCGGAGCTGGATTGGGTTTCCGGAGAAAAAGGGAACACTAAAAAGATTCAGCGGGATCAAAAGGGAGAAGTGTCAAGACGAGGGCGAAGCAACGCACCGTTTAACAGCCGAAAGGGAGCGGAGAGACGGGGCTGAGTCGACACAAAACGCAGTGATGTGACAATAGCGAAAAGGCCACGCTGTGTTTAGGCCTATGCAGGAGAAAAATAAGAGACGACTGCATTTATTTTTCTGAAATCAGCATCTCTGCATCTCTCCATTCCGGCGTCTGCTGAATTCCAACACAAACACACCTCATTCTGCTTCATGAGGCACTGATGAGAAGATCACATGAAACAAATCTGATTTAAGGAGGAAAAGTATTGATAAAAAATCAGGGTTATTCCACCAAATATTGATTTCTGAACTCTTCTTAAGTTAAAACATTAATATTGTGTTGTTTTAAAATGAATAGAATCTCATCTTCTTTGGATTATTTGAGGTCTGAAAACATTGCTTTGCCTGGAATATTCCACAGTGTGGCATTAAACAGCTCTACTTTACATTTATTCAATTACAGGCGGGTTTATGGCTCAAAAATACCTAGAAAAACAGACATTCTGACTGCGAGTGGGGTCGCCTCTCCACAGATCTGACCTGTAACTCGGTCCGGTTTGGTCTCCGTGAAGATAAGAAGGTTTAATGCCGCACTGTGGAACATTCCTACACAGTGCACCTTTAAGTATTCTTCTCATTGTTCCGTAATTTAAAATACTGTGTGAGATTTGAGTAGATTCTCTGTATAAATATCTAGTTTATCATGTGCTTATATTTTAAAGTACAGTGTGGAACTTTTCTGGTGGAGGTTCTGCTACAGCTCTGGAAAAAAATAAGAGATGATGATTTTAGGAGGAAAAATCACTGCTGTGTTCATCATTATTATTATTATTATTCCGCCAAATATTGATTTCTGAACTCTTCCTAAGTTAAAACATTAATACTGTGTTGTTTTAAAATGAATATGATCTTTTTTTTTGCATTATTTGAGGTCTGAAAACATTGCATCTTTTTTTTGTTATTTTGACCATTTGTCATTTTCTGCAAATAAACGCTCTAAATGACAATCGTTTTATTTGGAATTTGGGAGAAATGTTGTCAGTAGTTGATAAGAATGAAACTAAAATGTTCATTTTACTCAAACACAAACCTATAAGTAGTAAAATCAGAGATAATTTTGCAGTGGTCTCTTATTTTTTTCCAGAACTGTATCTATATCTGATTTTTACTCTTTGTTTAACAGAAGTTCATTTTAAACGGTTTGCAGCAGTCCAAAGTTATTCCTCACTAACCCACTAACACAGTCTTATGGCTTCCTGTGAGCTTCAGGATACATTTTAAGTTCTTTTTTTTGGTTTATAAAGCTCGTAAGGGTCTTAGTCCGATTCATTTATCTGATCTGCTTTTATCATATGAGCCTCTCGGACTCTCAGGTCCTCAGGTTTCATCTTTTAACTGTCCCAAGAGTCCAACTAAACCTCCCGATGAGGCGTCATTTAGTTTTCACGGCCTCCGTCTGTGGAACCGTCGGCCTGAGGATCGGAGGTCCAGGCCAGTCTGAAAAGAAGGGCCACAAACTAAGTATTACGTTGTGTATATGAGACGTCATGAAGGATATCGCAGTCAACTCTGGAGATTAAACCTGACATAATCTGGACGGGTCTGTGTTTTCAGCTCTTATTACTGAGTTTGCCATGGACGCCTGACTTCATTTACCACTCAAATCATACAGTGCAAACAGCCTTATACTACTACTATGAGTACTACTATTACATGTACTACTCACACTACCACTGATACTAGTACTAGCTACTATTACAACTTGATTTAGAATTTATTTTGACCATTTATATTGTTTTACTCTTTATTATTATAGTATATTGTGATGTATGAGCTACTGTGTCCAAATAATTTCCCTTGTGGATCAATAAAGTTTGTCTAAGTCTAAGTCTACTACTACTACTACTACTACTACTACTACTACTACTACTACTACGACTACTACTACTACTACGACTACTACTACGACTACTACTACGACTACTACTACGACTACTACTACTACGACTACTACTACGACTACTACTACGACTACTACTACTACTACTACGACTACTACTACTACTACGACTACTACTACTACTACTACTACTACTACTACTACTACTACTACTACTACGACTACTACGACTACGACTACTACGACGACTACGACTACTACTACAACTACTACTACTACTATATACTACTATATACTATACTCACTACCACGATACTTCACTTTACGACCACTACTACTACTACTATACTACTACTACCATCATCACTATACTATATATACTATACTACTAATATACTACCATATACCATCACTACCACGACCACTATACCACGATTTACTCGATTTATACCTATACCACTACTACCTACTACTACCATCATCACTACTACTACCACGACCACTACTACTACTACTCACTACGACCACTACCATTTACTCACGATTACTACTACTACTACTACTACTACTACTACTACTACTACGACTACTACGACTACTACGACTACTACTACTACTACTACTACTACTACTACTACGACTACTACTACTACTACTACTACTACTACTACTACTACTACTACTACTACTACTACTAAGACTTTTTGTAATTACCATATGAAAACACATCTGGCGACGTTTAAAATAAGAAAAACAACGTTTTGCACTTGAAATAAGAAACAAAATCGAATGTTGCTCGAATTAAGAAAAAAACACTTTCTATGAGCAGATAATTTTACTTGTGAAGTTGAATCGACTCAAATAAAGTAAAATGTTCTTAATTTAAGTCATTTTAACTTAACCTAGATATTGTTTATTTTCCAGTGTACTACTACTACTACTACTACTACTACTACTACTACTACTACTACTACTACGACTGCTACTGCAAATACTACCATAACTACTACTTTTACGTAAAATGTATGATCTTTTTCCAGATTTTTTCCAAATTACTGGTATTATTCCTCTCTATAACTTAAAAAGAATGACCGATCACTTCTTCTCTTCTTCTTTATCTGATCAAAGAGCCGAGAATAAAGAGCTTTGAAACGGAGGAGGAGGAATTAAAGGAAACAGAAACCTTCTTTAGAGGAGGTTTGTTCTGTCAAAGTCTCTGCTGTTCTGTTCTCTCCACGTTTACCCTCCAAACACTCATCCGAATGAAAGGGAGAGAGTGACTAAGCTCTTCCTATCTCTCTCTCTCTCCTCCTCCTCTTCTTTTCTCATCCCTCTGTCTCTCTTTCTCTGCTTGTCTCTCCATCTTCCTCCTCTCTGTTTCTCTCCAAGCTCGTCTCTCGTATTTCTGGCTTCTTTCTTGCTTATTGTCTTTCTCTCTCTTTTCTTTTTTTCTTTCTTTTATCTTCTCTTTCTGTCCTCTCTCAACTCTTTCTCTGTCTCCTTCTCTCATCCTCTCTGTCTCTCCTCTCTTCTTTCTCTACTGTCTCTCTCTGCCTCCCCATTTTTCTCTTTTCCCTCTTTCTTTTTCTCCTCTCTCTCTCCTTCTCTCATCTCTTTTCTTTTCTCCTCCTCTTTCCTCCTCCTTTTTCTTACCCTTTCTCTCTCTCTTTCTCATTATTTATTGCAGTTTCTTTCTCTCTGTCCCTCTCTGTCATTCTCTCTCTCTTCCAACTCTCTTCATCTTTGTCTCTCCATCTTCCCCTTCTTTCTCACCCCATCCGCTCTTCTCTCTCCCCTCCCTTCTCCCTCTCTCTCTTCCTCTTGCTCATCATCTCTCTGTCTCTACCCCATCTTTTTCGCTTCCTTTTCCTTTCCTTTTCCTTCACTTTTCTTCATCTCTCTCTCTCATTCTCTGTCTCCTCCAACTTTCTTTCTCTCCTCTCTTCCTCTCTTACCCCATTTCTTTGTCTCTCTATTTTCCCTGCTCTCTTCCTCTCACCATCTCCCTGTCTCTTTCTTCTCCTTCTCTTCCTTTCCTTTGCCTCTTTCTCACCCCATCCTCTCCGTTCTCTGCCTTCCCTCCTCCCTCTCTCACCATCTCTCTGTCCCTTCCACCCCTCTCTTTCACTTCCTCTCCTTTCCTTCACTTTCCTCTTCTCTTTTCCTCCATCCCTCTCTCTCATTCTCTCTCTTCTCTAACTCTTTCTTTCTCTCCTCTCACCCTCTCTCACCCCATATCTCTGTCTCTCCTTCTCCCCCTCTCTCTTTCTCACCCCATCCTCTCTTCTCTCTCCTCCCTCTCTCTCTTTCTTATCTCCCATCTCTCTTTCTCTCCTTTCCTCTTTCCTTCACTTTCTGCCTCTCTCTTCCTCTATCCCTCTCTCTCATTCTCTGTCTCCCCCAACTCTTTCTTTCTCTTCTCTTTCACCTTTCCTTCTTTTTTCCCTGCTCTCTCTTTCTCACCCAATCCTCTATTCTCTCTCCCCTCTTTCCTCCCTCTCTCGCTTCCTTTCTCTCACCGTCTCTCTGTCTCTTCCCCCTCTTTTCACTTACTTTTCCTTTCCTTTTCCCTCACTTTCCTCCATCCCTCTCTCTCATAGTCTCCTCCAACAATTTCTTTCTCTCCTCTCTCACTTCTCTTCCTCTCTTACCCCACATCTTTGTCTCTCTATCTTCCCCTCTCTCTCTTTCTCACCCCATCCTCTCTTCTCTCTCTCCTCCCTCGCTCTCTCACTTCCTCTCTCGCTTTCACCATCTCCCTTTCTCTTCCTCCTCTCTTTCGCTTCCTCTCCTCTACTTTTCCTTCACTTTATTCCATCCCTCTCTCTCATTCTCTATCTTCTCCAATTCTTTCTTTCTCTCCTCTCCCTTCCTCTCTTACCCCATATCTTTGTCTCTCCATCTCCCCCTCTCTTTCTCACCCCATCCTCGCTTTCTTCTCCCTCCTCTCTGTCCTCCCTCTTTCTCCCTCTCTCATCATCTTCCTGTCTCTTTCTCCACTTTCTCTTCCTCTCCTTTGCTTCTTTCTCAACCCATCCTCTCTTCTCTCTACCCTCCCTCTCTATCCCTCTCTCACCATCTCTCTGTCTCTTCCCTCTCTCTTTCACTTCCTCTCCTTTCCTTCACTTTCCTCCTCTCTTCCTCTATCTCTCTCTGTTTCCTCCAGCCCTTTCTTTCTCTCCTCTCTCCCTTCTCTTCCTCTCTTACCCCATATCTTTGTCTCTCCAGGAAGGGAGGGGGAGAGGGGATGGGGTGAGAAAGAGAGATGAGCCCCCCTCCCTCCTTCCCTCCTTCTTTCCCTCCTCTGACCGCTCACTCCTTCATGCGACAGGATTAAGGAGGTAAACTTTTGTACTTCTGTGAAACTCGACCCTGCGTCACAGAGCGTCTGGTAACGGACACCTCCAGCTGCAGGGGAGCGAGGGAGGGGGGCAGGTGAGGGCAGGTGAGGGCAGGTGAAGAGGGGGATGACAGGTGAGGGCAGGTGAAGAGGGGGGTCACCTGGTCCAGTTTCCGGGCAGAGCTGGGGGACACCTGCAGAGGGAAGTTCTGAATCACCACACAAAACAAAGTCAAAACAAAATACAGGAATTCGCTTTTGACCAGAAAATCCCTTCTTCACTTCCTTTTCACGTATTTGACATTTACGCCAGATGCCCTCCCACGAATTAGCCATAGAACAGACTGGCACAATAAGGAAATACACTGGTTTGGATTAGAACATTTGAATTTGGCTCCATTTTTATTTAATTATAGTTTCAAACTGAATAACCATCATTATTTTCCTTTATAGGTTCGCTCAAGAAAATGTGTTGTTTTTCTCAATGAGTCGAGTATTTAGCAAACAAGACAACAGTGAACGTGTGAAATATGACACGTTGGTACAAATATTTATTATATTTAAAGCATTCAAAGAAATTCTCTAACAGAGTGAGAATTTTAAGTACAAAAACAAACTTGCCACTTCCGTTAGTGGTTATGTAAAATGTTTTGATTACAATATATTTAGGCAAAAAAAAAAAAAAAAAAAGTATTGCAGTTACACTTGTTTTCATTGCTTTAGTTTAGTATAGCAAAAGAAAATTTAGTATAGCAAAAGAAAATTTAGTATAGCAAAAAAAAATTTAGTATAGCAAAAAAATTTAGTATAGCAAAAGAAAATTTAGTATAGCAAAAGAAAATTTAGTATAGCAAAAGAAAATTTTGTATAGCAAAAGAAAATTTAGTATAGCAAAAGAAAATTTAGTATAGCAAAAAAAAATTTAGTATAGCAAAAAAAATTTAGTATAGCAAAAGAAAATTTAGTATAGCAAAAGAAAATTTAGTATAGCAAAAGAAAATTTAGTATAGCAAAAAAAAATTTGTATGGCAAAAGAAAATTTAGTATAGCAAAAGAAAATTTAGTATAGCAAAAGAAAATTTAGTATAGCAAAAAAAATTTAGTATAGCAAAAGAAAATTTAGTATAGCAAAAGAAAATTTAGTATAGCAAAAAAAAATTAGTATAGCAAAAAAAAATTAGTATAGCAAAAGAAAATTTTGTATAGCAAAAGAAAATTTTGTATAGCAAAAGAAAATTTTGTATAGCAAAAGAAAATTTTGTATAGCAAAAAAAATTTGTATAGCAAAAGAAAATTTAGTATAGCAAAAAAAAATTTGTATGGCAAAAGAAAATTTAGTATAGCAAAAGAAAATTTAGTATAGCAAAGGAAAATTTAGTATAGCAAAAGAAAATTTAGTATAGAAAAAGAAAATTTTTATTCAAAATTCCCAAAAAACGTTAACAGAATTTATTTATTTATTTATGTGCTTATCTATGTTTTTATTTATTTATCTATGTTTTTATTTATTTATTTGTTTATTTGTTTTTTTTTTTGCCTAAATATATCGTTATCATATCATATCATGTTTGAATGTTTTCGGAAAACAAGAAAAAACTATATATTTTTTTATATTATTGATATTGTAACAGAAAGTTCAACCAGATGTGTGAACAAGTTTCCAAAAAAAAAAGAAAAACACAAAATTGATTTCAGGTGAAGCAGCAGTGGGAGGAGAGGAAAGTAAAGATATCACAGTTTGGCCCAAAAAACAAATTTAGACATTTGTGCTATTAGGCTAAAGATACTGTAATTTTATCAAAACATTTTGCATTTTGAATACAGTCTGTACTCGATGAAGGTGCAAGTCTGTTTGTGTATTTAAAATTCTCACTCTGTTTGAGAATTTCTTTGAATGTTTTAAATAAATACGTAATATTTTGTACCAACGTGTCATATTTCACACTTTCACTGCTGTCGTGCTTTTTTGCTAAATTCTGACTAATTGAGAAAAACAACACATTTCCTTGAGTGAACCTATATTTCTTTTGGTGTAGTAGAAAATTTGGATTAAAAAAGCTTTTGTCCAGTTAACAGAATTGAATTTTCCTTTTGCTATAGATCCTACCTGGGCGACTATGCACTCTTAGTTCAGTACCCAAGCACATTTGGCACAATTATATACTAATTTCTTATTAACTGTCATTAAATTTATTCATACATTTCACGTAGTTTGAAAATTTCCTTGGATTTTTGTAATAAATTATATATAACATTTTGTACCAGTGTGTCACATTTCACTTTTAACACCATGTGAGTTGTGTCTCTTTTATTTATTTTATTGGTTTTATTTAATTATTGCTATTCTGTGGTTTTGCTCTTATTTTATTTTGCTGGTTTTATTGTTTTAAGACTAGTCTGATTAAATCTGAGCATTTATTTTATCATTATATTGTTGTTATTATTATGTATTTGTGCAGCACTTTGGAAACAGTTTGTTTATAAAATGTGCTATCGAAATAAAGTGGATTGAATTGGATAAATACTAATTCAGAAAAAACAACATTATATTTCCTTCAATCTAATAACCAAATCCAACATACTTATAGATTAATTTGAACGTCACTTATGTCCAAACCAGTGGTGTTAAAGCGTATCTTGTTTGTATTTCTGACTGACACGGATCTCGCTGACTTATCCGTCCCATTCATCTCAATTTGTGCGTTTACGTTGGAGGGGGGCGGGCACCGGGGCCGCGGGGAGGCGGGGCCCACAGGTAATGGCCCCCCTGCCGTCCCATTATGGTGTCATTCTTCTGTTAACATCAGATAACATCTCCTCAAAGCACCTCTGGCCAAATCTCCACTTTAGCTGAGCCCCGGCCTCCTCCAGGTCTCCTCCGCCGGGTGAAAAACGCTCTCACAGACAGACGAGGCCGAGGGTTTAAGTGATCCGAGCTAAACAAGAGCGCTCTGGGGCCGCTGCAGAAGAGACGTGTGTGGAAAATGGACTTAAACACGTGTGTTCAAGTAAAAGCGTTATGAACAACCAGGAATTTAAAGACTAAGAATGACTTTTTTTTTTTTTTTTTTTTTAAATATACCCCAAAATCTCCTAACTGGACAAAACAAGAGGCAACGCAGTTCAACTATATAAGAAAATAGCTCAAAATATATACATTTTTACAGTCATCATGTATTTTACAAGCACTTCAGTAATGTTATGGTCTACTACTATTACTTTTACTATTACTACGACTACTTCTACTACTTTTTTCTTGAGATTCTAGACCAGAGTAACTCCAGTGAGAAAAAAGAACTGCTAAAGAATTCAATTAACAGTAATAAACAAACCTACTCCTGGTACTATTACTGCTACTATCACCATCACTCAATGAAATATAACATGTATTTTACAATCACTTCAATAACTATTGGGACATACTACTATTACTTTTACTGTTACTGTTTCTCTTACTACTACTACTGCTACTACTACTACTACTGCTACTACTACTATTACTAATGCTACTACTCCTACTCCTACTACTACTACTGCTGCTGCTACTACTACTAATGCTACTACTACTACTACTAATGCTACTACTACTACTACTAATGCTACTACTCCTACTACTACTACTACTACTACTGCTGCTGCGGCTGGCTGCCAGCAACTACTACTACAGCTGCTGCACTGCTACGCAGCAACCAACAGCGGCACCAGCAGCAGCAACCGCGGCGGCGGCCAGCAGCTACTAATGCTACGACCAGCTGGCACAATGCTAATCACCCAGCAACAGCAACTACAGCGGCTGCGGCAGCAACGCACTACAGCTGCGGCTGCGGCAACCACTAATGCCAACAATCACTAACGCCAGCAACAATCTACCAGCAACAGCACTACCAGCTACTGGCGGCGGCGGCAGCCAGCAGCAGCAGCAGCCACTGCACTACTACTGCTAATGTAGCACTACTAATACTACACTGCTGCTGCTACTACTACTAATGCTACTACGACTACTACTAATGCTACTACTCCTACTACTCCTACTACTACTACTACTCCTACTACTACTACTACTCCTACTACTCCTACTACTACTACTACTACTAATGCTACTACTCCTACTACTCCTACTACTACTACTACTACTGCTGCTGCTACTACTCCTACTACTCCTACTACTACTACTGCTGCTGCTACTATTACTAGTACTACTACTTTTATGAGATCATAGTCCAAAGTAACAGAGGTGAAAAAAATCATGAGTGACTTCAACATACTGATACTACTACTATTATTACTACAAATACTACTACTACTACTGCTGCTGCTGCTGCTACTGCTGCTACTAAATAACAAAAACACATTGCACAATAAGTTGCATTTGTTCAAATTTGAGTACAAATGTCCAGATAATTTGAGTAAAAGTATCATGTTACTGTGCGTTGTGACTGACAGTGGCAGTGATGGATGGAGAGCACTTTCCCTCTCCGGGCGTCTGGCTCTGGGCTGAGAAATGGCGCTTTGATTGGCGGCTGAGGGAGATAAGAGGAGGCGTGAGGCGTACACACACACACACACACACACACACACACTGCTAACCTGCCGCATTCAAATGCACCGAGGAGATTTAACCCGTGGACAGAAGATCAGCCAATGACGAATGAGCACCCGGGGACGAGCGGACAGGAAATCAACTACTTCCTGGTCAAAAGTGTCGCCTTAAACTCAGATAGTGGATTGTGAGGAGGTGATGACAGAACTGTTTTGTGGACTAATGTAAAATGAGCGCAGTATTGACATTAAAACTTCAATTATTGACAATGAACAGCAAATACGTTGTTCTTTTAAAATGTGGACGCTACAAAAGAAATGTACTATTCAGAAAGCAGTGTCTTCATACACTGTCCAGGCCTTAAAAGGGCTTAACCATAAACTGTGACTTAGTGGACTAAAGGACGCCACACACTATAAGATTTTTTGGAGATACGAGGAGAAAGTAATGAGGCTTAAAATCTCCTATCGCAAAGACTGCAGCGGGATACGTCTACGGACCACAGGATATAAAGTTTGAGTGAGATCAGCTGTTTCCTGTCTACAGTAAAACCACTCGCTCTGAGACTCTTAAGTGTTCAAAGATCAGAGCTCTGCACTTTTAGTTTAGATACATTTATTTATTTATTTATTTATTTATTTATTTGATATGGACATAACAATTGCATTGGACAAACCAGATACATTGTTTCAAGTGTTATAGCACAAGTGCTAATTTACAACACCTGTCCACAGGAGGCTTTTAGAAAAGGTTAAAAGTAATAAAACATTAAGAGTTAATAATACAATAAAACGTTAAATTATGCATTTTCATGTGTACAGCTCTGTCCTGACTTCAGCCACAATTTCAATTGTCTATTAAAAATGTTGGGGTCAGTCTGTTGTTTTAGGTCAGTGGGGAGAGAGTTCCACAGTCTGGGTCCAGTAGAGGAGAAACTGGACTGTCCAAAGGATGTTCTAGACTTTGGAACGACACAGTCTCCACTGACAGAAGCTCTGGTGTTAGGTCTGAGAGAGCCCCAACGCCTGACAGCAAAATCAGACAACAGTGGTGACACATGATTTGTCAAACATTTAAAAAACAGTTTCAGGGTGCTAAAATTTACAAAATTTTCAAATGTAAAAAGATTATGTTTATGGATGATGTCACAATGATGCCACCTCATGGGTTTTTTATCAAAAACCTTAATCGCCTGCTTGTACAATGATATGACTGGCTGAAGTGTTGAGGGCGAGGTTTGTGACCATGAAGTGAGACAATAAGAGAGATGAGAAAATATCATAGCGTGTAAATATAACAGAGCAGCTTGATGAGACAGTTCTCTTCTAATGAAACGAAAGCAGCTCAAATTTGATTTGATCTTTTTACACACATTCTTTACCTGGCTTTGGAACTTTAGATTGCTGTCAATAATAATTCCTAGATATTTTGTCTCTTTGACTTCTTCAATTATTTCATCATTTATGTAAACTTTAAAAGGGCTATTTAACGCTTGTGTTCTAATAGAGAAACGCATGGCAATAGTTTTCTTAACGTTTAAGGTTAGATGAGATTGCTCAAGCCAGGTGGAGATGTGGAGCAAAGCCTGTGTCAACTGCTGCCCTGCCTGAGTGGAGTTTTTAGCAGACACATGGATAACAGTGTCATCTGCATAGAGCTGGCAGTTAACACCTTTGCAACAGTCGGGAAGGTCATTAATATACATTGAAAACAAAAGCGGCCCTAACACCGAACCTTGTGGCACCCCCATATTGTTAAGGCGAAGGCCAGATTTAACCCCATTCACCTTAACACATTGCTGCCTGCCCTCAAGATATGTTTTAAACCAGAGTAATGCATTAGGGGACATTTTAAAAGGCTGGAGTTTGTTTAATAAAACGCTATGATCCACAGTGTCAAAGGCTTTTTTTGAGGTCCAAAAAGACTGCACCAACAACTTGGCCTTTATCTAGGCAGCTCTTAATTTTTCCAGCAGAAAACAATTTGCTGTTTCTGTACTGTACTTTTGCCTGAACCCAAATTGTTGAGGGTGCAGCAGTTGGTTAGACTCCAGATGTTCCATGAGTTGTTCAGCAATGGCCTTTTCAAGAACTTTAGACACAACAGGCAAGATGGCAATTGGCCTGTAGTTGTTAGGTGTGTCTTTTTCGCCTGACTTGTGGATCGGTGTTACAACAGCGGTTTTCCAGCACTGTGGGAATGTGTTTGAATGAATAGAAAGATTTACTAGATGTGTAATGGGTTCTAATAATGTGTCTTGGTGTTTTTTAATCAGGGCTGCATTAAGATCATGAATGTCATTTGACATTGAATTACTCATGTTTGAGATTATCTTTTTTACTTTGTCAGAAGACACTTCTTTTATTCTAAACAGATCAGTATTATCTCGATTTGTGTCTTCAGTACATGACACAACATTTTTGAATTTATCCGCCAATTAGGTGTGCACGAGTCAATAAAAAAGTTATTAAAAACATCTGCTATTAATTCATTGTTGTTTGTAATATTTCCATGCACTTTGAGACAGTCTATTTTGGTGAGTTTTTTCTTGGCAGGATTAGTTAAACTGTTTAATTGTTGCCACAATTTGGCACTACTTCCATTGGCCTCTTCTATTTTTTTGGTGAAGAAATTTGCTTTTGCTTTACGCAGTGCACTTATTACTTGGTTTCTGAGACCAGTGTAGATCAGATGATCAGTTACATTTTTAGTCTTTAAGGACTTTTAAGTGCAAGATCACGGTTTTTCATGACTTGCCAAATTTCACCATTGAACCAGGGAAGAGAATGTTTTTTGGTCTACTAGTCCAAGTTTTAGTGTATTTTCTTACTAGATCATTCAGTGTATTGACAAATTTTGTAGCACTTTTGTTTAGATCAAACTCTTCAGTGACACTGTCCCAATTTATTTGGCCTAATTCCTGATCAAAATCATTTATGTTTGCTTTTGGAATCCCTGTCATTTTAGTTTTAGATTCTATGTTATTAAGATAGAGAAAACGCTTTTTAGTAAGTTTCCTTACAACTAGAGTCATGTTATGATCAGAGAGCCCTGTAATGAAATTATATGTTTTTGTTACCCTTTCCGGTCTATTTGTAAAGATCAAATCAATCAGAGTTTCGCTGTGTCTTGTAATTCGAGTAGGTTTTTCTATTAGTTGTTTATATACTTAAGTTTGTCTACTGCAGATTTTAGTTTCATTTTGCATTTTTTTTCCTGCCAATTGATGTTAAAATCTCCTAAAAGTATACATTCTGTACCATCATCAATACTTGAAAGACAGCTTTTAAATTCATTATAAAAATTAACACCATATGAGGGTGGGTTGTAAAAAACAATAATTTTAAATTTCATGTTGGGAGACAGTGAAACTTGCAAGCCAAGACATTCCAGTTTCACATTTATATTGATCACTTCACATTTAAAATGATCTCTAATATATATTAGAACACCCCCACCCCTTCCTTGATCCCTGTCTCTCCTATAGCACTTGTATCCTGGAATTTCTATCAGGTCTGTTGGAGTATGTCGATTCAGCCAACTTTCAGAGATGCACAAAAAATCCAAGTTTGAATCTATTAACAAATTATGTATTTGATCTATTTTGGGAAGTATGCTTCTTATGTTAATATGTCCTCCCAACATGCCCTTTGGTTTGGTCTTAGGATTCCAAATAACTTGTGCGTGGTTTACTGTTTGGAAAAACTTGAACTGTCTCTGCTTAAGTGTCGCGCCGTTTGGAGTTTTGTCCCGTGCAAGGGACACCTGCCTTTGTTTACATCCAGCATCTGTGGATGGTGCGCGCTGCCCACGTGAGCGCTGTTGTTCTCCGGTGTTTGGGAGTTGTGCGGGTCACAGTTCACAGAAATAGACGAAACGGAGACACAGGTTGTTAACTGTTCCGTTTGTGATGGAAGAGGGAGCGCTAAACGGCACAGTCCAATGTTCGAGTCTGTTGTTGAAGTTGGGAACTGGGGCTCCGGCATGGAATCACTATGCTGTTCAGTGACCCCGCAGATGGACGTATGGAATGTTTTAGCACCGTCGGACTCCGCCGAGGCCCGCACAACACTGCCCACTTGCAAGTCAAAGCTGTGTTACTATTCGTGAAATGTGGTGCAATACTTCAGATACAGGATTTTTAAAGCATAAAAGAGGCGATAAAGTCCACAGGAAGTAGAGTCAGTATCGCTAATCTGCAGCTTTACGCTCTGTGGACGTAAACAAACACATGCAAGGAACAACTTTCGTCTTTTTACTTTCAAAGAACGCTTCAAACTGGATTAATAGCGCAGTTTTGTGGACTGGATGTCATTATTTGCAGAGGACAATTTCTATGGATAACGTCGGTGAGATGCTGCACTTTAAATGTACCACTTTACGAGAGGTGAGTAATAAGGTCTTTATTTTCGCTCTATCCTGAGTTTGTATCTTGCTGTGTCCGTCGCTCCTCTGCCTCTGATGCTCTGTTTTATCGGCTGTTACCGTCGTGTTGCTGATGTTTGGTGGTTTCGATCTGACACTGACACCGCACACGAGGAGCAGCGGCTTCAAAATCGCACACGAAGACAAAAAGTCAGGTCACACCTCCCTGAACTCCGGGAGAAGAAATCGCAGCCAAAATCTGGCAAATTTTCCTGTAGTGTGTGTCGGCCTTTAGGAAGTGTGACGTCACCCATAGCGTTTGGCTCCAGTCAAATGAAGCTCATCGATGCTTATAGTTATAGAAGCGGATTTAGAGCCGAGTTCCATATTAGGAATTTATTTATGGACAAAATAGTGAAATAAAAACCCCAGGATCATGTAGAACGGAGTTTATACGGACATTTTAAGACCAAAATGAGGAGTCTGACAACAGCAGTTATGGACAAAGGGGCGACAGAGACTCAAAACAAATTGAAACCAGAGTGAATGGAGCCAGAAACTTACACTATGAACATGTTAAAAAACCTCAGGCTTTTCATCGGGTCTCAAAGAATAATATTTCAGTCCAGTTTAAAAAAGTAGTGCAGTAGAAAGCACAGATACATGGAGTAAAAGTATACACATTTAACTTTTTTTTTTTTTTTTTACTTAAGTACAGTATTTTACTACTTTTCCTTTGCTACTTTCCACCAGTGCCTTCAAGTAGAGACGATTATCATCAACAATGTCTTTTCTACTCCCATTATACTAATACTGCTACTACTACTACTGCTTAAATGACCACTACCGCTGCAGGTACTTGTACTCCGCTAGTGCACTTGTAACAGGCCTGGAGCTGCTGTCAGGAGCAGTGTGTTATGGGATCCAGATGGACAGGGGTGAGAGGGAGCAGAGAGCGCCCCCTGTGGAGAGGCTCTCATGGATTAAAGGATTTGTACGGCTCTGTCCATCACTCCTGCTCTGCATTGTAGCGCTGCATCGGCTCCTTATAGGCCAGAAAAGAAGGGGAATGTACGGACAAATGAGCAAATTCACATGTAGAAAACCAAGAGATGTGTGAATACTGAGTTAATTAGTGGGAGGACGTAGCAAAGAAAGTTTATAATAATGGAAAGAGTGAGAGATACTTTTTAATCCAGAGGGAAATTCATGTTTTGCTGGTCAGGGAGGGGTCAGCAGATCCCGTGGAAGAGCCAAAAGAGCCAAAAAAAAGGGGCGCCACAACAGGAAAGGCCTCACTCTTCCTCCGCTCTGGTGTTTTGGCTGGTGACAAAATGGTTTATTCTCTCAAAGTATTTCCTCTGAAGGTCATCTGCCACATTTGCTGCCACAGATGGTGCAAAAAAAAACTCTCAACTTCTTAACTTTCCTCTTACACAGTGTCCATGGATGCTAGAAAAACAAACAGTCCATTTCACACAATCCAATAGTCTCTTGTGTTCATTCCCACAAAGTATTTCCTCTGAAGGTCCCGTGAAAAACCCTGTCATGTCAAATGTTGGATTTATATAGCAAATAACCCTAACACCCGTAGCACTCTTTTTTTAAAATCTTTTGTATGTGAAGCACAGTCTGTGAAAAGCGCTATATAAATAAACTTTACTTACTTACTTACACTCGAATTGATGTACAAAAGTATACAAAAAAGAAACAAACAAAAGTGGATGCAGTGGTGATAAAATGTTGAGTTACGTATTTTTGTTTTAGTAAGATTGCTTTTTCGCTATATTATGCAACAATATTACTACAAATTATCAAAAAAGTTGTATTTTTTGCATCATACCATTCTCCAGTTATAAGGTATACACACACACACACACACAAAACTGCTGATATTATGAATTTTTATCCTTCAAAAAATAGCATTACAGTCATATTATGTAACATCTCATAACTGGTTTGTGGTCCAGGTCTTCCTCTAAAAAGAGATTTGTTGAACATAAATGTAAAACAAGAAGATGTAAATTTCCTCAATATTATAGTCACATTAAATAGATTTTTAAAAACAGAAAGAGAAGATCACTTTATAACATAAGTTAACATAAAAAGTAAGTTCTACCCGTAGCATCTCGTACAGTTTTCCAGCAGGAGGAATGTTTCAGCAGTAACTGAATCCTCACAGTTCATTCATCACAGAGGTTCGAGCTCAGTTTTAGCTCGGCCGTGTGCAGGTTAAGGGCCACGTGCAGATCGTAACCTGTCCGAGAGACTGAAGCTCCCAGACATGACCCGATCTCTGCACATTTCTACATTCACTCTGTTCTACTGTATATTCACTCTATTCTACTGTATATTCACTCTATTCTACTGTATATTCACTGTTCTACTGTATATTCACTCTATTCTACTGTATATTCACTCTGTTCTACACAATGGGGCCTCTCACTCTGTCTAAAGCTGCAGGTCTGTTTCCTCACAAGCGCCTGACCCCAGATACTACGAGTACTACCGATACTTCTAGTACTACTGATACTGTATTGACAACGGGCACTTCTCTCTGGACAAACTGAGGGGATCAAATGTGGCTCGAACAATAGCTGCTGGTTTCAGAGTTGAGCTGCATCCAGTGAAAGCGGGATGATGGTGAATAGAGTTTAAAAACACAGAGGAGCACTTCTTAGATGACCACCTAATGATGTCACTATGTGGAACTGAGCATCAAGGGCTTTAACATGGATTGTATGTGTTTGACGAGCTCACAAATGTCACTTTAGCATTTAACAATTAAGTAAAAGAAACTAAAATTGAATAAAATCAATAAGAAACAACTGCACAGGCTCCGTTTATACTGTATGTACTTTTTACCATTAGCGTTTCAGAACTAAGCAAAAGAAACTAAAATTAAATCAAATAAATAAACGACTGCATGGGCTCCTGTTGATGTACTTTGCCCAGTCAAAAGAGAATATTTTAGTTTTGTTTTGAGTTGTTAGCTGCTGGAAACTGCTTTTTTCATTCTGAAACCTATAAACACATTAGATTCGTAGAAACATATCGTAAATATTACATTCTTTTTCTTTTTTATCCACAGATCAAATTTCACATTAAGATACAGATTTTCTTTGGGTTCTTAATCAGTGTAAATGTGATTAAGTGCGACGCTCTACGGCTCTAAAATAATGCGTCTAAATGTTGTGTTTCCGGAGTTTCCTGTTAAACGGCCTTGAATAAACAGATCAGTGATTTTGGGCTCAGAAAACACAGAGTTCTGTCCTCACCTCCTCCTCCTCTCATCACCTCTGTGAGCGAGCGAAGGAACACAGGAAACAGGGGAAGAGAGAGGAGAAAGAGAGAGAGGGAGAGGGGGAATAAGGAGGAAGGAGACAGAGAAGAGGTGAAGGAGAGAGGGGGGAGAAAGGGAAAAAGACGAGGAGGACAGAGAGAGAAAGAGGGGGAGAAGGCGACAGACGAGGTGAAGGGAAGAGGGGGAGAGAGAGGAGAGAGAAGGCGACAGAGACAAGGGGAGAAGGTAGAAAGAGAGGGGGACAGAGAGAGGGAAGAGAGAGAAAGAGAACAGAGAGAGACGAGGTGAAGGAGAGAGGGGAGGTAGAAAGACAGGGAGAGAGGAGAGAGAAGGAAAGAGAGAAAGAGGCAGGAGACAGAGATGAGGTGAAGGAGAGAGAGGGAAGGAAAGAGAGAAAGAGAGAGAACGAGGAATGCAACAAACAAGGTGAAAGAGAGGGGGGGAGAAGGTCGAAAGAGAGGAGAGAGAAAGAGGACGGAGACAGAGACGAGGTGAAGGAGAGAGGAGGGAGAAGGTAGAAAGAGGAGGAGACAGAGAGCGAGAAGAGAGAGGGAAAGAGGAAGGAGACAGAGACGAGGTGAAGGAAAGAGGGAGAGAGAGACGAGGGGAGAAGGCGGAAAGAGAGGGGGACAGAGAGAGGGAGGAGAGAGAAAGAGGAAGGAGACAGAGACGAGATGAAGGACAGAGGAGGGAGAAGGTAGAAAGAGGAGGAGACAGAGAGCAAGAAGAGAGAGGGAAAGAGGGAAAGAAGAAGGAGACAGAGACGAAGTGAAGGAGAGAATAGGGGAAGGTAGAAAGAGAGGGAGAGAGAGGAGAAAGGGAAAGAAGAGGGAGACAGAGAGAGGAGGGAGAAGGCGACAGACGAGGTGAAGAAGAGAGGGGGAGGAGGTAGAAAAAGAGAGGGAGAGAGAGGTGAGAAGGAGGAGAAAAGAGTCAGGGTGGAAGGGAAGTCAAGAGAAAAAGGGGGTGAGGGGAGTGACCAAGGGAGAGAGGGAGACAGAGAGAGGGGGAAAGAGGGGAAGAGGAAAAAGACAGAGACGAGGTGAAGGAGAGAGGAGGAAGAAGGTAGAAAGATAGAAAGAGAGGAGAGAAAGAGAGAAGAGAGAAGGTAGAAAGAGAGGGAGACACAGAGAGAGAAAGAGGAAGGAGACAGAGATGAGGTGAAGAAGAAAGAGGGGAGAAGGTAGAAAGAGGAGGACAGAGAGAGAGGAGAGAGGGAAAGGGGAAGGAGACAGAGGCGAGGTGAAGGAGAGAGGAGGGAGAAGGTAGAAAGAGAAGGAGACAGAGGAGAGAGAAGGAAGGAGAGTAAAGAGAGAGGTGAGAAGGAAGGAAAAAGAGACAAAAAAGACAGACACACACACACACACAGAGAGAGAGAAAGGCGTCCGAGTGTGGAAGGGATGGTGAGAGAAAAAAGAGGGAGAAGGGTGTGAACAAGGGAGAAAGAGGGACTGGGAGAAAAAAATGGAGGGAGAACAAGGAGAAGATTGGGAAATAGAGAGAGGGGGATGTCTGTGAGAAGATGGATGAGTCTTGGACACAGGATCATTTTGCCCAGTCGTGTGTGAACGCTCTGGATGAGTGCGCTGTGCACGAGGCCCCCAGGCCCCCAGGAAATACACACGGTTTTAGGGATTTTTTTTAATGCATTTTTTTGTATTATTATTATTTTGGCCAAACAGATAAAATAACACAAAGGCAAAATAATAATAAACAATAAATGGAAAATAATGTAATGTAAATGTACAACTCTATTCATTTTCACAGTTACATAACACTACAGATATGTACAGGAGATAAGAATAAGAATAAGAATAAGAATAAGAATAAGAATAAGAAGAAGAAGAAGAAGAAGAAGAAGAAGAAGAAGAAGAAGAAGAAGAAGAAGCTTTTCTAAATAAAAAGATTTGCTTTAAAAGAGTCCAGGCTCTGTGTGGCTCTCAGCTAAAAAATGGCTAAAAATGTAGATACTAAACTCTGCTAATAGATATATTATATCATTAAATGGAGCTGCGTTAAATTTTTATGCAAGTTCAAGTTTATGATGTTGAATCTGAATCTTCTGTAGTTTCAGACCCTGACAGACAGTAAAAGAGCAAAGGTCTGACCTGAGAGGATTGTTTTGCCCGTTGATGTTTTATTTCTTATTTTATTTAACCTTTATTTAACCAGGATTGTCCCCTGAGATTAAAGAGGAACTCCGACACGTTTGAAGCTAAAGTCCGTTGCTAAAGGTGGTCGAATACTGTCCAAAGCCAAAAAACGGCACAGATCAGTGTTTCCTCGGCGGAGATCTCGCTGTGGCAGTGAGTCTGTCAAGGCAACAAACTAGTGTAGTGATGGGGGCAAGTTCTTAGCTTCCATGTAAAACACCAATTTGCTTCACACTGAAGAAGCTTAACACCACTTTAACCCATTTTACAACAGCCATGAGTCTAACAAACAAAACGCTCTGCCTGGTTCACTCATTAGTGTTTGGAAACGTTGTAAAATAACTTTATAAGCAGCTTTAGCCTTACCTTTGTTGATTTCCCACTGCACATGCAAAAACCCAAAAGACTCGATTGCCGACTCCAGCGGCGGCGAGAGGCTCGAGTGAGGATCGACTACTGACGGCGAAGAACAATAGAAACTGAAAGTTGTTGAAAGAAAATGGTTTGGGAATGTATTTTTTAGCATTTTCAAAAAATATAATTCACTCATAAATAAATGGGATTAGAAACGACATCAGCGATCGAGTCTTTTGGGCTTTGGCCTGTGCAGTGGGAAATCAACAAAGGTAATGCCAAGGCTGCTTATAAAGTTATTTTATAACGTTTCCAGACACTAATGAGTGAACCAGGCAGAGCATTTTGTTTGTTAGACTCGTGGCTGTTGTAAGATGGGTTAAAGTGGTGTTTAGTGTCTTCTGTGCAAATTGGTGTTTTACGTGGAAGTTAAGAACTTGCCCCCATCCCTAAACTAGTTTGTTGCCTTGACAGACTCACTGCCACAGTGAGATCTCCGCCGAGGCAACACTGATCTGCGCCATTTTTTTGGCCTCTGACAGAATTCGACCACCTCCAGAAATGGATTTTAGCTTCAAACATGCCGGAGTTCCCCTTTAAGAGCCACTGTGCATGTTTTTAGTTTTAGGGGAAACAGGAGCACTCGGAAGAAACCTACACAGGCACAGGGAGAACATGCAAACTCCCAGACTCCCAGACCAGAGGGTCCCAGAGAAGAGGGGGTCCCAGGGGGTCCCGGTCTGACACGTTTGGGCTGAACACCTGCCCCGGGGCGGCTGTGGCTCTATTGTCCTCTGCCCATCTCAGTCCAGCTCTGTTCACTGGGTTATACGGAGCTATGTGCCCAAGGCCAGTCCACTTCCTCTACCCTCCATTACCCCCGGTCTGAAAGAGGGGGGAGGAGATGGGGGGCAGAGGAGGGGGCAGAGGAGGGGGTAAGGAGGGGTATCAGTGACACTTCCTAAACCAACAGGTCCCTCCACTAATTAGGTCATTTATCACATACAACACAGACAAACTGCTGCTAATAGGAGTTTCATTCTGTTGGAAATGAACGCAAAGTTTCAATTAAAGCCACAATATGTAATTCTATAGCTAAAAACGCTAAAAGCATGTGGGGTATTTTATTGCACTTAAAAACTTGTGATTTGCATTTCCACAAACCCGAGTCTTACTTTGCCTGGAGGAGGGCTGCACCTGCCCGTCTCAAATGTTCCACTCACGTCTATCGCCTTCTCCCTTTCCACATCACTCCATCGATCTATCTTCATTGAGAATGTCAAAGTATGATTTTATTTTTCTGTTTGCGTGGAATTACGCAGGTGATGTGTAGCCCAAGATAAACCGAAGTCAAATTTGATAAATGGCTCCACTGAAGTGACAAAAACCAAAGCAATTACTAAAGTATGTTACAATGTCAGAACTTGAAATGAACAAAACGCAGCCTCTGCATTTACATTGTCTGGCGTAAAATAATACAGGCTGGTTGTCAGTCCAAAACTGAAATAAATTGAAAAAAAAAAAATATTGGGTTATAAACGATGGCACAGATTTGCAGCCTCTCTTCCATCAGTTTGACCAGTACAGTGTGAATAATCACTACAGTGCAGCACTTTGAGGGGCTTTGACAAGTCTGTAAAGGCATTAATATTATTATAAAACCTTTTTTTTTTCAATAATAATGAGTAAGCTAATTGCTCTGCGTCTTCCTTGGACGGCATGAGGCTCACTGGGCTCATCCTGGACACCTGGAGCTCAGAAGACGGTGGAGATGAAGGTGGACTTCAGGAAACACCTTCGAACACCTTAATGTTTGCATGTCTCTATTTTATTTGATCAAAATGCATTTATTATCTCATTGTTTTATGCTGGACCAGATCACCACAGTAAATGAAACAGATATGTGACGTTGTAGGACGGGGTGTATCCGGGCATCTCCTGTGTCAGTGATGTATGAAGCAGCAGTAACACAAGCTCCACAGACTCTCAGACTCTGCTCCTCTGCACTCAGGGCTCTGGGCTCACATAGGGGCTGCATGTAAACAGTTGAGCCGTGTCACTCATGTGTTTTCTCCCAGTGATTTATCGCCTCCTTGGGCCAAACACCGTCACAACCAACGCAGATTTATTTCGGCTCAAAAGGAAACAAGACGATATGGTTCCCTTTGGATCAGGGTCATTTTTCTTGATCTTTTTCCACAACAAACCGCCTTAAAAATGTGAACCTGCCCCGTTACAGTAAGAGGCAGATCAGTTAAGCAAAACACAGAATTTGGACGGGAATAGAATACAGAAACAAATTTAGCATATCAAAGTTTTACAAAAATAAGAAAAGAAAGAGAAAAAGAAGAAAAAACATACCACTATAATACATAATTCCACCTTAATTCACCTTAATAAAGCAGGAAGAAAGACTCAGTAATAGTTTATTAAGATTTATTCAGTCTTAGTACCTACTTAAAGCCACTGTACCTGATTTTTTTTAGTCTTAAAAACATGAAAAGTAAAACTAGTTCATTTTAAATGGTTTGCAGCACTAAAGCTAACAATGACCAGCATACTAACATGCACTTCCTGATAATTCAATGATAAAACATGTTATAATTGGATGCAGACAACACACAGTTGACTTATTTTATCTTTTTTAAATCTTATCTGTACTAAGTCAAGACAAATTTTGACAAAAACAAAAAGTTAACTGAGGAGTTTGGTTTAGAAGGTCAATTTAGAGTATTTATTAAGTTAGTTTAGTCTTTGTTCCTGCTTTATTAAGGATAATTAAGGTGTAGTTATGACTTTTACCAAGAAGTTTTTTTGTGAAATTTGCCAGAAATATGAATAGTTCGACTGCAGCTTCACTGACATCGAGGAAGCGGGGGATTAAAAAGGCAATATCAGTAACAGATTATGTGTTTGTCAGTTTGGATGGAGTTTGTTCTGAGCCTTTTCTTTTCGCTCGAGGTCAAACAGCTCCTCATCCTGAAGCTCACATCCAGAGGTCGTCTTTGGCTCTTAACACGGAGGATTACATCTGTGCAGATTGTCCGACTAAACCGGGTCCTGCGCCTCCGATTGGCCCAGAGATTGTTCCGAGAGAGTGGGAGAGGAGGAGAGGGAAGCGTCTGGGGAGAGGCCTGGCGCTCTAAGTCCAGGAGGAATGCTTAGCCCGGGGAGGTGTGTGTAAGTGCAGTCCATCTCCTCCTCATTCACACCAGTGTAACACGAGAGTTTGACTGACAGCTCCGATCTGGGCTCAGACACGCAGCTCCAGGAACAGCACCGCGGATCTGTCAGCGCACGGATTCGACTTTAACTGCGCAAGGAGTTTTCACCAAAGGAGATCGTTCTGAAGTCATCTGTGTAAAGATTCAAATCCAACTTAGTGCAACAGTTTCTGAGGCCATGAGATGATAAAGCGTAAGCGTCACTGACTTTTTGCATTCACAAGACACACAAAAAAAGCAGAAAAAGCTTTTAGAAAGAGTCTGACAACGTAACAGTTTGCTGATAACTAATAATACAAAAACATTTCTAAATCACCTATCACCTATTTTATTTACTTGTATTAACAATGGTCGCCAAATCGGACCAGTTTCCATGTTGTTTTTATGGTTCACAGACAATAAAAAAGCTTTATTAGATGTAAAAAAGCTGCTTTTGCAATGTATCTGTACAAGAAACAAATCTGGTACAGCCACGTTAATAACACATCTGTTTACGTTGTTTAATGAACTGGAAAAAAAACAAAATCTAGTCAAGTTAAGATGATCTGAATTAAGAAAGTTTTATCGTGATATCGAGTCAGTTTCACTTGACAAGCAAAATGATCTGCCAGTGGAACAAAACTTTTTGTACCATATTTTTCAGTTTTTTTCAGGGTTTGGGTGCGACTTATACTCAGGTGTGACTTAGATATTACATTTTTCACACTGACAGTCCATAGACCAAATATATGAATCGTATATATGAATCAAAAATGAAAAAACAAATCGTTATCTGTTTTTTCATTTTGGTTTTAGAGACAAATCATTTTTCATTACACATTTTTTGGCTGGTGCGACTTATAGTCCTGTGAGACTTATAGTCCAAAAAATACAGTACTTAAAATTTGAAAATACATCTTACTACACTTAATATAAGAAACACAACAACTTTTTACGCTTAAAATAAGAAACAAAATCGAATGTTGCTGTTTTGCACTGATCATTACCTGCATCATCCTGTTATATTCTTGTAAACTTTTGTGTTACATTATGATTAGTTTTCTACTTTATTCTGTTCTATTTTATTTATTGCATGTTTAGTGTTTGTCTACGTTTCGCTCCAAGTACCGCACCGATTTCCTAATGTTGTGAATCTGTTCCCTACTTCTTTTTATTCTATATCTTTTATTTATTTATTAGTATTAATCTGATTTGTTGCATCGACTGTTTTTCGTTTTGTTTTCTGTGCTATTTTTATGTGTTTTGTATTAATCTAATAATTTAAATCGACTCAAATAAAGTAAAATATTATTAATTTAAGTCATTTTATCTTACCTAGATGTTTTTTTTCCAGTGTCGTAGCATCATGTTGCAATTATCCGCTCTCCTAATTAACCATAACAGCATGAGCCATTTCTTTCTGTGGCCAGCAGAGGGAGACAAACAAGAAAAATCATTATATTAAATAGCTTCAAGAAAAAACTTTGAATTAAGGACGTGAGCTAAAAGTACACATTTTCGTAGCCAGATTGTGGTTGTATTGTCATGTGTAGTGACAAAAGTGTCCACTAGAGGCCCTCGTCCCCCCCCTCCCCGTCCCACTATAGTAACCGTACACCTCCAGCCCGTCAGGACGGTGGATCGTATGGACAGAGGAGCCATACGGGACAGTAAAACCAGAGATGTATGGGAACAGTCTTTGGTGCTGATGTGCGGGTGATTTATCCCGTGCTTCACATGAGCGCGCTGTCCATGTGAACACTTACATACACGTACAGGTGAGGAGCTTTAAACTGGCCCTGACAACGCGGTGAAATATGGACGTCTTAATGTGCGCTCTGTCAGGTGGATAAAATATCAGGGTAATGCATATGGCCACAGTCTGGACCCCTGCTGTGGCGGGCTGCAGAGGAGGAGAGGGGCAGGGGACTTTAACTGCAGTCATTTAAATATAAAGCACGTGATTAAAATATAAAATAATAGAATTTGCCATTACTTATTTAAAGACTTGTTAATACTTACTAAATAAATGTTTAATGCCCTTTATTAGGTAAAAATGACTCTTGTTATAATGTTACCTCATCAAAAACATACCTGGAGTTGTCTTTAGTTTCATTTACACATGTGAGTAATCCTTTAGTTTTAGTTTTTCTGCATCTCCAAAACTCAAAATGCTCTGCTCCACTTTGTGATGTCATGTAGTGGTATTTGAGTGGTAGTTTTTCAAGTTGGCAGCTCCTTTTTTACCTTTAGTTCAGTAGTGACTGGTAATTCCAGGAATGAAATGATCCAAATGATTCTAGTGAAGGTGTATGGAGTTTAAAAACACAGTGGAGCACTTCCTGTATTACCACATGACATCACAAGGTGGAACCTTGTGGTGTTTTATGTTTGAGAGAAGAACTCGGCCTAAATATGCAGGATTTGTGTGTTAAACGTGTGTGAATGAAACAAAACACAACTCCAGGTACATGTTTGATGAGGAAACATTATAACATACAGTAGATCAGAAAATAACATAATATGAGCACTTTAAAATAATCAAAATTTAAAATAAGTCCCCAATACTTCAAAAAAATAGATGTTAAAACCCCTTAACATCTGAATTTATATAGATGTATATACATTTTTTTTGTTTTTTTGTGTTTTTGCCTTTAAGTAGATGGTAAATTAAGTTGAGATTATTAATTTGACTATAGCAAAATAATAATAATATAAAAATGTGGGTATGTTGCAAATTTGCCACAACTAGAATCAACCGTTGCATTTGCAGGATTTATGTCTGAGCAGCAGCAGTGAGTTGTACTTCCTGATAGAAAGCTCGGCAGCGGCGGACTGATATATGAGAAAATAGTCCCTCAACATGCGACGATTCATGCGCCGCAAGGTTAGTTTTATTTCAAACATTATTCTATCCACACAGACGTTCACATGGACAGTCTGGAGTTATAATAGTTTTGCCTCGGGTGCTCTGTGGAGTGTTTTTAGTGCCTTTCCAAACCTCTCTAAACACAAGGACTGGATGAAATATTTAAAAAAGTGTCTCCACACGTCTCCAACGCTCTGGCTCACGAGGAAATGAGGCCCAGTGTCCAAAATTCCGAACTGTCCCTTTAATTGTGCTATTGTCCACCAGTCACAACTTAACCCATCCGCCTTATTTTTGCCATAGCAGCAAAGCCACCAGCCACCTCAGACTCGCCTATTCTTCTACTCTTCACCACCAATCAGTGAATGTAAGTGATAAAAAGATTCATTTCTTCACATTTATTGGCCTTTCCTGCTTCATGTTACCGTAGAAGCAGCGGTTCGTCAGGTTGTCTAGTACTCGCTCGTATTATTCCTCAAACTCTTAATCCCTTAAAGTGGAGTGACGTCTCAACAAAGGAACTCTTCTCGTGTCCCGCTGAGAGGAGAAATGTCCCCGTCCAAAACTGTCAAAATAATGAAAACCATTATTTAAAAAGCCACAAAAATCAGCAAGAAAGACAAAATAAAGAGCCCAAAACACATGAGAATACAAGCGATGTGCTATCAGCTTTAAAGGTGCATTGTGTCACTTTTCTTCATGGAGATATTATTCATTTTGGTCTGGAATGTTTCACAGTATGGCATTAACCCTTTTTATCTTCATGGAGACCAAACCAGACCAAGTTACAGCTCAGATCTGCCTGTTTTTCTCGATATGTAATTGAATAAATGTACGGCAGAACTGTGCGACATTTCCAGCAGAGCAATGACATATCCACTGAAACAAGCAAGTGAAAGAAACAAAAAAAGAAAAAAATAATCAAATAAAACAAATGTAACATAATTTGTGGTCAAAGAACTATATTCAAAGGCCCCGTTTACACGTACACGGATATTTTAGAAACGAATATTTCCCTCACTCCATTTTCCGAAATAACATCGTGCTCACAGCATCGTTTTCAAAAAAGTTTCCATTTACATGAACCGCCATCGAGCGCCGTCATAACTACGCCAAGCCTCTAGGGGTCAGTGTAGGAAGAAGGAAAACGCTCTGCAGCCAGTCAGAATCCTCATTTCGACAACAAATAGAGTCACTTCCTTCCTAAACAACAAACATGGCTTCAGGTTCGTTTGTCTTGACAGATGGTGAAGATGAATTGACAGGAGACGCATGAGGGTCTCACCCTCGATGTGAGGACGCAGCGAGTCGGAGAGTAACAGCAGTGATGACAGCGACATCCTAAAGTTTTCACGCCACTCCTCTGGGACGACCACTTTATTTTCAAAATGATCCCACCAGACAGCGGTCCGCCCAGGTCAGACCCAAAAACCGCGACATTTGCGGTGACGGTGACTGGGTCTTTGGGTCGTAAGGAGAAGAGGAAAAGTTGCTGAGCTCCGAGCCTCATTCGTCT
Source organism: Odontamblyopus lacepedii (assembly GCA_034769755.1). Taxonomy (NCBI): domain Eukaryota; kingdom Metazoa; phylum Chordata; class Actinopteri; order Gobiiformes; family Gobiidae; genus Odontamblyopus; species Odontamblyopus lacepedii. The sequence continues at coordinate 27,000,903 of CM068360.1, forward strand.
CTTCATCGATATGAAACATCAGCTGTGCAAATGCAAACACACGACAAGTGTTTGCAGCAGAAGTAACGCGACTGCTGCTCTGACGCTTCCACGATCATCACCAGAGAAAAACGTTAACACTGGTCGCACTTTGGCGTCAGCTGCCTAAAACATATGTATACATATGTAACGTATGTCACTTTACGCGCAAACGTGAAACAGTCGTTCTCCAAAATCTCCACTTTAGCCGGAGTTTTTAGAAAGATTCGTTTTCAGAGGTGAATTCTCCGTTTGCGTGTAAAAGATGGGTCCAAACGAAGGGAAATTTCTCTGTTTTTAAAAATATTTGTGTACGTGTAAATGGAGCCTAGATACTTCCAGGACTTTTACATTGAGTTGCATTACAAAAAAATAAATTGTAAAAAAAAAAAAAGCAACAGAGGATTCATGACAGCTTTATGCTTTTTGCACCATTTATTCAGAATTTTTTAATCGCTAACTAGAGAAGAAAAGAACACATTTACAGAGAGTGACACAGTGCACCTTTACCGACGTTTTAGTTCTGTTTGAAGAGTCTCACCTCTGTATCTGGTGCCTGTATTTGTGTAGCAGAGTTGAGTCATGGTGGAGTTCTGCAGTCTCCCTCATGTCCGTGTCTACAGACTGTTGACTGTAAATAACACGTGCAGGTGAGTTTCCCTTTGGGCCCTGGAAAGAGTCAGGAACATTTTCAGCACACAAAAGGAAAGAGGTTAAAATATTAAAACGTGTATTCTCTAAAAACGCTCTGACAAGCCTTTAGTGCAAACTCTAATTTATGGAGTTCAGAGTTCTATTATATTTTAATTACTTGTGTGGAATAGTGGACCATACGTACATTTGTTTTGAATTGTTCATTTCAATCATCATTCTCCATCCATCCATCCATCTTCTCCCGCTTAATCCAGCTGGGTCGCGGGGGCAGCATGCTGCCCAATACTCATAGCACCTGACCCCCCCTATGAACCCCTCTGCAGGTGGTGAGCCCACAGGAGGAAATCATCATTCTGTAACATATAATTAAGACAAAAAATGTAAAAACATGGACAGACAGAATTTTTTGATATATTTTTGTACATTTTTAAAGGTGTGCTGTGTGACTTTTCTGGGTGAGAAAATCTGGATAGAAATTTTATTGCCTGGAATGTTCCACAGCATGGCTTTAATTAATCTATCCCCATGGAGACAAGCAGGCACCCATCACTCGGCCAAGTTACAAGTCAGATCTTGCAGAGGGAAGCCAAACAGTGCTTGTTTTTAGGCCATTTTATTTTTAAGCAACAGTAACATCTTTAATTGAATAAATACGGGATACATTTAATGCCATTCTGTGGAATATTTCAGTCAAAAACCGACAGAGCTAAGCTGCCCGTCCATCACCACCAGAAAAGTTACACAGTGCAACTTTAACAGTGCAAATTTTGCACTAGAGGTTCTATATTACACAAATTTAACTTGTGATCTTTTAGCCATGTTATAATGTTGTTTCCTCCTCAAAAACAGACCTGGATTGTGTTTTTACTTCATTGTGAAGTGTCATTGTGTTACCGTGAAAAGTGCTATATAAAACAAGTGTATTGTTATTATTATTTTATTTCATTCACACATGTTTGAGTAACCCTTTAGTATTATGTAATCCTTTCCCCCATCAACCCAAAACATGCAGCACCCCTATGAACTAACATCAAGGACCATGATGTCCACCCACCTGTGGGCTCACCACCTGCAGAGGGGTTCATAGGGGGGGTCAGGTGCTATGAGGACTGGGCAGCAAACTGCCCCTGTGACCCAGAAGATGGATGGATGGACTTTGTTTATGTTTTGTACTGTTTATTGTTGTAAGGTGACCTTGAGTGTCCAGAAAGGCTCTTAATAAACAAAATGTGTTGTTCTTGTTATTGTTTATTTATTTATTATTAGTCTGTCTACATCTCCAAAGATCAAAATACCCTATCCCACCTTGTGATGTCATGAAGCGATAGTTTTCAAGTTCCTTTTACCTTTTGTTCAGTAGAGATTGGAAATCTCAGATCTGAAATGACCCGAATGATTCTCGAGAAGGTGTATGGAGCATTTCCTGTATTACCACATGACATCACAAGGTGGAACAGGGTGTTTTCTGTTTGAAAAATATGTGTAAATGAAACAAAACACAACTCCAGGTCTGTTTGAGATGAGGAAACCTTTAACCTTTGTCAAGCAGAACCTCCATCACCTCCCGAAAAGCAAAATAAAGCAGTTTTACATTTTACATTTTATTGTTTCTTATTGACAGTATTGACCTTTCTCTCGTCACTGAATTAAGAAGCCGCTGGAAGAATCTGGTGTAATATAATACGGGATTTGGCAGTCGGGCGGGAGCATGAACAGAGCTGTGTCTGTGCTGAACTACAGTGAGCTAAGTGCCCTGACAGCTCCAGTAGTTTGGCTTGATTTTGGCCTCTAATCCGAAACAACAATACACGCCTGATCTGGACCCGCTGAACCGTGTAACAAAGTCCATCACATTCACGATATCATGTAAAAAATGAAGTGTATCAGCTTTTTGTCAGGACAGATGGTCACATACTTCACTGTCTTCACCCCGATCTTAATCCAATCACATTTTAGCATAATTTGTCAAAAGAATGAAGCAATATTTTCCATTTTGTTGTCCAATTTCCATCTACTTTTGGAGCACAGTCTTCTATCGGAGAACACGTGCCTCGGGATTAGTGGATAGCTACTTTTTTGTATATAAAGTACTTTTGTAACTGTTTTTATAAATAATTTTGTATTTTTAGTCTCTGCTTATCAATATTGTGCTTATTTCCAATATAACATTCATCATTCGCCATTCCACATCAAAGCTGGAAATAGTTGAAATTGTTTGTTGTGTCCAAGAACAAGACACTTAACCCCATTTTTCTCAACAAATGCTTCAAAACAAAATAGTGGACAGTAGTTGAAGTATTATAGTATATTTTGAATTAGAAACGGTTCTCAAAATGCTGCATATAACCGATTTGTAAAAGGAAACTATAATAATAAAATGTGCTCAATCTTAAGCATGTGTGACAGACACGTACAGTAATTTTACATGTGAGACGCTTGTTTAAGAGTACAAAGCAGAAATGTTGTAGTTCTGGCTAAATCAGTTCTTTCTGGTCAGATTGTGTTGAAATAAAGCTCAGATTAGAGTCTAACAAAGCCTCAGACAGAGCAGAGCCTACAGTTAGCATCACAACGCCATGTAATGTTGATGACTTCAGCTGCAAAGTTTCAGTATATACAAGACTTGAGGAAACACAGTGCAAAGATGAAGATGGGAGCTTTTACATAACATTAGTACCATACGGCCACCAAAACTACACTGCTCAAAGAAAATAAAGAAACACACATCAGATCTCAATGTGAAAAAAATGTTAGATCTCTCTACAAAAGGAAACCACCTCTTTTAATGGAATGAAATGCAGGTGCACTAGAGCGGCAACAATATACAACTCCTAAAACAGGACTGGTTTTGCAAGTGGCGGTCATTTCAACTTTCTCTCTGTTTATTACTGCTGGGAGTATGAGGCCGTTCCTTAACCCTACAGAAGTTGCACAGATTGTCCAACTTCTCCTGAATGTCACATACCGACGTGTTATTGCAAGGAGATATGCAGTTACTCTAGGAGAACTGGACAGGGCTGTAGAAGGTCTTCAGTGCATCAGCAGGACCCATATCTGCTCTTTTGTGCAGGGAGAAACAGGTTGAGCAGTGCCCGGGCCCTACAAAATGACCTCCAGCAGGGCCACGGGTGTGAATATCTCTGCACAAACAATCAGAAATAACTTCATGAAGGTAGTTTGAGGGTGCCACGTCCTGTAGTGGGCGCTGTGCTCATTCCCCAGCATTGTGGAGCTCCACTGGTATTTGCTAGACCACACCAGAAACTGTGAAAGAGTCTGGAGAAGACGAGGAGATCGCTCTGCTGCCTGCAACATGGTTCAGCATGAGCGGTTTGGTGGTGTCAGTGATGGTCTGGACTGATATATCCATCACGGAGGACACACAGACCTCTATGGGCTAGAAAACAGCACTCTGACTGCCTTTAGGTATCAGGAAGAAACCACTGGCCTCATGAACTAGCCTGCCACATCATTATTTCACTTTGATTTTCAGGGTGTATATAAAATGAATCCCTCTATAGCTGAAATGTGTGTTTCCACTAGAAGAGGCGGCATCCTTTTGTTCCTGTCTATATTTGTATAGATATGCAGCATAAACGTTCCTCGCACTGAGATCTGAAGTGTTTTCAAAATGTTCCTTGACTTTTTTTGGAGCAGTACTTGCACAATCTGAGTCCAAGTTCATGACTCATGTGCTCCTCTTCACTTGTGCAGGTGGTGTTTTTGATTAAACTCATTACTGGGGGTTCACAGAGGCCCACGGTAATATGGAGGAGGATGAGATGATCATTGGGCCAGTGCAGGTTAAATACAGTGTTTAAACCAGGCCTGAGCCACACTCTAATGAAAAAACCAATGGAGCTAAAGCTATTATGCTGTCAGCAGTCATCCCATTACAGCCCATTATAACAGCAGCTCTGATTCATACTCATTATGTTTATTGGACCTGCTCTCAATCGCATAGGCACGTATAGGAGACACAGATGCATCATGGGAAGAACATTTATTGAATGGTTAGATATGGGTTAGGTGGACTTCATGTGATCCATTTTGATATTAAAGTGCACATGGCACGTTTTCATGACTTTTCCAATTATTACTGAACCAAAAACTGAATCTGTAAGTCATCTGTGCAAAAAAAATAATTGAAATTGATTGATTGAATGTGTCTATCTACATGGAAACTTGCGGGTGACAAAACTAGACCACGTTAGATGTCAGGTCTATGAAGAGAAAAGCCCACTGACTTTAATTTTTAGCAAAGCACCTGTAAGTAAATCTCATCATCTCCATTATGCAGCAGATAGTTGACCGTTCACCAGAGACGTTCTCGTCCCACAATGCACCTCTGAGGACAGTCCTGCTGAACCCCGCAGTGTCCCTGGCTGATCTCCAGAAACGTGCAAAAACTCATCCCCTCGCGCTGAATAAAGAGACTCTATTGTCGAGTGTGGACCTGTCTCATGAGGTCACCCCTGATGTCACTGAGATGGTATTTTGTACCAGGACAGACGAGGACAGAGGGGAGGACAGAGGAGGACAGAGATGGGGCAGAAGGGGAGGACAAAGAGGGAACAGAGGAGGACAGAGATGGGGCAGAAGGGGAGGACAGAGGGGGACAGAGGAGGACAGAGAGGGGGCAGAAGGTAAGACAGAGGGGAAGCGAGGGGGACAGAGTGAGCAGAAGGGAGGACAGTGGAGGATAGAGGAGGGACAGAAAAGGGCAGAGGAGGACAGAGGGGGCAGAGGGGAGGACAAAGAGGGAACAGAGGAGGACAGAGAGGGGGCAGAAGGGGACGGAGGGGGCAGATGGGAGGAGAGAGGAGGATAGAGGGGGGGCAGAGGAGGACAGAGGAGGGACAGAAGAGGGCAGAGGGGAGGACATAGAGGGGAACAGAGGAGAGGGCAGAGAGGGGAGGACAGGGAGGGATCAGAGGAGGACAGAGGGACAGAGGGGAGGAGAGGGGGAAAGAGAGGGGGACAGAGGAGGTCAGAGAGGAGGCAGAAGGGAGGACAGAGAGGGGAACAGAGGGGAGGAAAGAGAGAGAGAACAGAGGGGACAGAGGAGGACAGAGAGGGGGACAGAGGGGAGGAAAGAGAGAGAGCAGAGGGGACAGAGGAGGACAGAGAGGGGGACAGAGGGGAGGAAAGAGAGAGAGAGCAGAGGGGACAGAGGAGGACAGAGAGGGGGACAGAGAGTGGAACTATGGAGGATAGATGAGGACAAAAAGTTGGTAGAGGGGGACAGAGAAAAACAGAGATGGGCAGAGGACAGACCTTATGTGACCAGCCAGAACCCCACCTTTTCACCATAGACTATAACAAAGTGGTCTAAGCAAGTGTGACGTCACCCGTAGCGTTCAGAGCCACTCAAATGAGGCTTACGATGCTAAAGGTGCAGGAGTGAAACTGGAGTCAGGCCCTATGTTATGAATAGGATTTTTTTGATGAACAAAATAGCAAAAAAAAATTCAGGACCATGTAGAGCGGGTTCATACGAACATTTTAAAACCAAAAAGAAGAGGTTCACTGCAGGAGATACAGAGAGAGGGGCCATAAGATCCCAATGAGAGCCAGAGTCAGAAGGACCCGGCACTTCCTGTTTGGCACATGGCGGCTAACGGGTTAGCTATGTCCACTCATATATACAGTCTATAGTTTTCACAAAACGTTACAAAGATAAGTGGATCTGGAACCGTATACTTAGACTTAGACAAACTTTATTGATCCACAAGAGAAATTATTTGGACAAATAGCTCACACATCACAATATAACATAATAAAAGAGAAAAAATATAAATGGTAATAATAAATTCTAAATAAGCAGCCAAAAAGACAGCAAGAGACTGGTGTGAAATAAGACATAATTATATAAGTGTATATGTAAAGTCAAAATAAAATAGATAAATAAGTAAAGTAAATGCACCATCAAAACAAACTCAGCTGCTTACACGTAAAAAAGTTGGGAAAAAAGTCTAAAGGTCTAAGAAACAACGCATTGAATCACCGAACTATTTCTTATCTCTATATTTTGTTCTGAATGATACAAGAATTATGCAGAGAAGATGTAATCCAGATTTGAGAGACACGCTGCTAAATTAGTGTCTATGGTCGGCTCGTCCCAGGTTTGGACGGAGGATTTTGGCCCTCTGTGGTCCTGTGAAAGGCAGAGGAGGACGGGGCTGGGGCATTAGGGGCAGGACAAGGAGAGGGGAGGATATGAGTGTTCCTCGACATATTAGGACAGGTCCAGTATTTACAGTGGACACAGACATGTTTGGGGTAGACGGACTTTACTACCAAAGTCAATACACACACCATGTTCTGTTCTGGGTGATTTGGACGAGTTCAGTGAAGCTTGGTTTTTCTTACCCGCTCCTTATTTATGGTATTTGATGCATTACAGATACAACTTCACACATGAGAACTGATCCCAAATATGGAAATACAGAAAGATCAGCAATTCTCCATAAGAAATTGTTTTGTTTTGTCGATGCCACATTAAAAAATATATGTGATTTGGCCATGAGGTGTCAGAAAGTATTTTGAGTTAGAAACATACAGCTGATATATATCATTTTTACATTTTCCTCAAAGATGCACAATGCAACTTTCCAGGTGAAGGGTCCGTCACCTGCTTGTCTCTCCACTGAGATGTTATCGCATTGCCTGGTGATGTTCCACAGTATGGCATTAAACTGATCTATCTCCGTGGACACAAGCAGGTGACACCTCTAGGCAAGGTTAGAGGGGCCCAGTCACTGTAAGGTTACGTTTACCCTGAAACGAATCACCGTATCACCGTATCGGAAACGATTTGCGTCCAGACACATAGACACACTGGGCTGGAGTCACGTCGTCATGACACCACGTGGGCGGTAAAAACAAGGAAGTGAAGCACCGTGTCTGAAGTTGCCGTAGATCTATTGAAGTTACAGCAGCCGATTGTGAGTCGAGGAAGATGGTAAGTGTGAAAACAGTCTTTTCGTGGACCAACGCTGTTTCGCGTTTGTCTCAGGTTTGTTTAAACTGTTTTCCGCAATAGCATCACATGCTCGATGTCACGAACCCAGCGAATGAGGAAGGTGCAAGTCACAGAGACGTGGCTCAATAAGGACGGCAACTAGAGCTCCTACGTCAGTGTATCACTGTTTGCATGCGTCCACACGGTGCCGGATCAGATCTGTGCTCAGGTGAATACGTCTGAGCTGGCGGCTCCAGATCGTTCCATCTCTGGAGTCGTTTTCCATCGGATTAGTGTGGATGAACACTCACTGCAAAAAGCACAATCTAGTCAAGCTAAAATGACTTGGATTAAGAAAGTTTTACCATGATTTCAGTAAATTTCACTTGACAAGTAAAATGATCGGCCAGTGCAATAAGATTTTTGTACTTAAAATATGAAAATACATTTTGCTACACTTAAAATAAGAAAAGCAACAACTTTTTGCACTTAAAATAAGAAATAAAATCAAATGTTGCTTGAATTAAGAAAAAAAAACCCACTTATTCCACTCACAGATAATTTCACGTCAAGATGAACCTACTCAAATAAAGTAAAATGTTCTTAATTTAAGTCATTTTAACTTACCTAGATTTTTTTTTTTCCATCGCATCCACAACAAAACCGACTCGAATATGCACTAGTGTGGACGGGGCCTAAGAATTCATGTTTTTCAAGGTATTTTTAAATCCAAGTCCAAGTAATTTCCCTTGTGGATCAATAAAGTCTGTTTAAATCTAAGTCTATATTGTGGAACATTCCTGGCAAAGCAGTAACCAGAAAAGTTGCTGCACTTTCAAATACGAACAAGTGTTATTCAAACTATGCTACACAAATAAAATACCGGTAATAAAAGAACAGTTCAAATCTTCTAAATCTGTATTACATAATTTTGACTTGTTGAGCTGTTATAGTTTCTATATTAGGTTTTAAAACATGTTATAATGCTCAAAATGCTCTGTTCTACGTTATGATGTCATGATCTCCAGGAAACAACATTATAAAATAGATCAGAAATAGTGTTACATGGGCCCTTTAAAGTGTCAATTGCTTATATTTCAGGATTGCCATTAATTACACTTGTTTGGACCCATTTCACTACAGTAAACCGCACTGAAACTCTCTTTTTTCTCCTTTTCCTTGATCATTTGCTGAGCGCGGCGTAACCGGAGCCCCCCACAGTCCTCCCGCGATGATCTTATCAAACCGTTACAATCATGAGCAGATTAACTCCTGATTAAAGACGTTTCAAAGTGCCCCATTCTCTCTGCGGAGATAGCGCCGTCCTCTGAAGTCCACTGAAGTCCAGCCCGGGCCTTGAAATGCGGTTTGAGGGGGGGATTAGCGGGGGTACACAAAGGGGGCATCCGAAGGGGGTACTCGAGGCCCTTTTGAAAGACGGCATCATTAAGAGCCGGTGATCTGCGGCTTACATGACGGTGTAGGAGGGTTAGGGTCGGGATCAAGGGCCCGTGCGTGTTCGGGGTCTCGGTGAGGGGCGCGTCGGTTTGGGTGTAGGCTGCCGTGGGTGTCTCTGCGGCTCTGTTCCTCCATTGGTATGCGTTGGGGTTAATGGGCAGGAGAGGCAGGGGGTCTCATTAGAGGGGTTGGGAAAGGGGGGGTTTACGGTGACTTTGCGAATTGCTCAGGGCAGATGCACCGAGACTGGAGAGGGACAGGTCGAGAGGGGAGAAACGCACTAACATTCATAAATTAACCAAATTCTGTATATTTATTGGTTAAAACATAAGCTAAATTAAATGTAAAATGGTGAAAAAACCTTAAATAGTTTCTGTTACATATGAAATCTTTGTTATTATAATTAAGTGCCAAAATCAGCAAAGTTTGTCTCTAGTTTAACTCGAATTTGTATCAATATTATACATTTTTAACTATGCTTAAAGGTGTATTGTGTAACTTTCATGGTGGAGGGTCCGTCACCTTCTTGTTTCCATGGAGATGTCATTGCTCTGCCCTGAACGTTCCACAGTGTGACTTTAAACAGCTCAACTTTACATCCATTCAATTACAGCTGGTTTTATAGCTCAAAAATACCCGGTAAAACAAACATTCTGACTGTGAGCGGCGTCGCCTCTCCGCAGATCTGACTTGTAGCTTGGTCTGGTTTGGTCTCCATGGAGATAGAAAGGTTTATTGTCATACTGTGAAACATTTCAGGCAAAGCAAAAACATCTCCATGGAGAAAAGAGAAAATGTGACAGATCCTCCAGCAGAAAAGTTACACAATGCAGCTTTAAAATGAATGAACAATAAATAGTTTAATATATTTTCATGGAATATAATGAACATAGTACAAAAAAGAAAAGAAAAGTAGAAAATATAATACAGATGGCTGCAATTGAATTAAAATAATGTTAATAATTTGTATTAATCCAAATGTATTCTGACTCTGAATTCCTTTTTAGAGACATTATTTTATTATTATTTTTTATTTAACATATATTTTGTAATGCATTGATGCTCTGTCTGGAATGTTCCACAGTGCGACTTTAAACAGCTCTACTTTACATTCTTTCAATTACAGGTGGTTTTATAGCTCAAAAATACCCGGTAAAACAGACATTCTGACTGTGAGCGGCGTCGCCTCTCCGCAGATCTGACCTGTAACTTGGTCTGGTTTCGCCTCCGTGGAGATAGAAAGGTTTAATACGATACTGACGGACCCTCCACCAGAAAAGTTACACAATACACCTTTAAAATGAATGAACAATAAATACTTTAACATGATTTTGTCTATTGTTTGTTATTGTTTTATTGTTTATCATGAATATAGAAAAAAAGAAAAGTCAGAAAAGTAGAACCTGTAATACAGACAAATGCAATTGAATTAAAATAATATTAATAATTTATATGAATCCAAATGTATTCTGACCCTGAATGCCTTTTTAGAGACGTTTTTTATCATTTTTTCTATTTATTTGACATATATTTTGTAATGCAGTAGATATGGCATCATGCTGTGTCAGGCTTCTTCTGTCACAAATGTAAAACGGCCTGTAAAATGGATGTAAAATGCTGATCCAGCGTGTGCTCGTGCTCGTTGGGTCAGCTGAGGCCGGCGCACTGCCCTCTGCGTACATGTCAACACTGCGGCGCGTGGGTCTGACCTCAAACAGATCATCACCTCATCTCTGTACACTGTAAACACGGCACCGGACTCATACGAACGCCAACACTTTTCAGGGATTCGGTTGGCCACAAGTTTCCATTTTGTGGGTTAGAAATATATTATAACCAAATAAGATCAATGCAATTAAAAAAGATTAATTAAAATAGTGTTATAACTTGTCAGGCTAGTTTTTAAATAATACATTCAGTCCCATTACAATAGCAATAGCATAGCAAAATTTGTGTTTACATTATTTTTTTGGGATTATTATGTTTTTTAAGAGCTGCACATTTACTATCTCACCAAATTAAACACCTTATATGACACAAAACTGACTCTTGTGAGCGTTTATTCATGTTAAAATGTTGCTACCTCGTCAAAAACAAACCTGGAGTTGTGTTTTGTTTCATTCTCATCTCATCGCATTTCAACACTCACAGCAATACTGCAAAAAGCAAAGTCTAGTCAAGCTAAAATGACTTGGATTAAGAAGGTTTGACCATGATTTGAGTCCATTTCACTTGACAAGTAAAATGATCCGCCAGTGCAATACGATTTTTGTACTTAAAATATGAAAATACATCTGGCTTCACTTAAAATAAGAACTTTCTGCACTTAAACACTTATTCCACAGGCAGATCATTTCACTTGTCAATATTAATCTACTCAAATAAAGTAAAATGATCTGAATTTAAGCCATTTTAACTTACCTAGATATTGTTTTTTTTCCATTGGAGAAGGTTCAGGGTTTGGAGTTTGCATGTTCTTTCTGTGTCTGGATGGGTTTCCTCCAGGCACTTCAGTTTTCCCCATCAACCCAAAACATGCAGCACCTCCTTTTTTTTTAATTATTATTAAATTATACATTTACACATAAATAACCAAAATAATAAATAACAACACAACAGCTATGCCAATAAAGCAATAATAACAAACAAAACAAAAAAGCGACAAAGGGGTAAACCATACAAATCATATACTTATATGCTTAGAGAGGTTTTTTTTTTTTTTAATTGAGGCTCAGACTTGCTGTGCAGCGTTTTCTCAACTATCAGTGGTGGAGAGTAACGAGGCACAAAAGCAAAGGCACTGCACTTTGTTTTGTTTTTTTTTGTTTATTTTGCTTTTTTTTTGTTTGTTTTTTTACATTTTTCTGTTGGGTTGAACATCTTGTCTCATCAGAAAGCAATATTAAAAAAGCACAACAGGTCTCCTTTAAAGAGGTCCATATATCTCTTGGAGAATGTTATTGCTTTTTTATTTTCCATTTTGTTTATGAGTGATATGTATCTGTCCATCTCAGTTATGAATTCTTGTATGCGTGGGCGTTTTCCTTTTCCATTTACATTTATGAATATAATATTTTGCATGGATAATAAACTGATTAGGATATATTTAATATTTTGATGAATAGTTTTGCTGTATCCAAACACAACATCTTTTTGCACATCATAACATCTTTTTTTTTCATTCTAATATTAAGTAAACATACATTTCCTAACACCAAATCAATACATATTTCAAATGAAACAATCCTCATGAACATATAAATCCATCTACGTTAATGAAAAGCGATCAGCACATTACAGAATCTGTGAGCGCCCCCTGTGGCCATTTGGTGTCAACAGGTGCTGTGTGTTGTTGTTACCCCCCGCCGGGGCCGCTCTGGGGGGTCTTTCAGTCTCATGTTCTACGAGGACTCAGCGGCTCTGCTCTGAATACTGAGGTCTGTGCTAAAGCTAATGCGGCTCATGCTGCTGCTGACCTGGAATGTTCCACAGTATCACTTTAAACAGCTCTACTTTACTTTTATTCGGTTACAGGTGGATTTACAGCTTAGAAATACCCAGAAAAACAACATTCTGACTGTGAGGCATTCAGATATTGTGTAACTTTTTTGGTGGAGGATGTGCCAGATGCTTTTCTCCATATTGCTTTGTTTGGAATGTTTCACAGTATCGCATTAAACCTTTCCATCTCCATGGAGACCAAACGGGACCAAGTTGCAGATCTGAGCTGTAACTTGGTGGGTATTTTTGAGCTATAAATCCAACTGTAATCTAATAAATTTAATGTATATAATGCTGTTTAATGTCATACTGTGGAACATTTCAAAACAGAGCAATGACATCTCCATGGAGACACACATTTGACAGACCCTTCACCATCAAAGTTACACAATGCACCTTTAAGTTTAGATATTACAGTCCTGTTGGGGAAGTGCTTGAACTACTCATTTTACTAAAACACAGTTAAGATTTACCTAAAACTATATTAAAAAAATAAAATAAAAATCCCAATTTGCCATTTTTTAGGTTGTAAATTTGACTTCCTGGTTAGAAATCATAGCATCACACAACACAATTTCATGTTATTTTGCAAACATGTGGTGCACAGGCCAGAACTCCTCTAATGCAAACAGTTTTGACAAATAAAAATACAAGAAAACACCTTTATTTTGTTAGAATAACTTTAAACTATCAGAAAATTTTGTTTTTTTTGTGTGTAAATTGTGTCAAACATTTGGACAGTGATTCTCTCAGTGTGATGGCATCTATACAGAACTCTCTAAAGTGGAACAAACTGCTTCTCAATCAGTATAAAACTATAATTTATATTTACAGCAGGTATTATCCCACCAAATGAAGTCAAAATTAGAAAATCTTCTTGTTGTCTATTGTTACACTGACTTTAATGCGCCTCTGATCTACTGTAGATTTCATTTCAATACATAATTCAACAACGTTACTCATATAAAAGCAATTTGTGACAACGGTTTCCGCTTTTATTTGTGTTTTCGTCATAGTAAAATGCATTTTTACATTTCCTCAAACTTATGGACTAAGAGCTGAGTTAAATTTTAAGAAAGTAAAAGTAAGAACAACAATTTGACAAATGAGTATTGCAATAAGTCGAGAATATTTATGGAATGGACTTGGAGATAAGTATAAAAAATGTGCAAATATTAAACTTTTTTTTCTTCTTTTATTTACAAAGGCAACTTTTTAGAGACGTACCACCCGGACATCAGATAGTCATGAATTGTTAATAAAAAAGTTATTATTGATAATATATTATAAACCTGTGTCTATTTGTAATATGTCAAATGTCTAAATATACAATACACTATAACGGACTTAAACTTCTGACTATCATGGAGATGAAATATTGTAAATTGTAGGGGGAGGATTAAAATAAACTGCTTCTTCCTATTACTTTTTATGAACAGTGAATGTTTTTTATCAGTTTTGTTTAGTTTATATTGTTTCTTTCTTTGTTTTTTGATCCAAGACGATATGTTGTGCCTTTTTTTTAAACATGTGCAAATAAATAAATGAGCTCTGACTCCAATCGCTCCACTTTACTCTTTATGTGTCATTATCTTAATCCAGTTTAGCGTGAGCGGCCGGAGGTGTGAACGGCTCTTTCCCCGTTAATCAGAATGCAGGTTTCCTAATGGGGCCATTTGACGGAGCGCTTTTTATTGAGCTAACGGCGGCCGAGCACTGACACTCTCATCAAGATGGATGGTCCCCGTCCTTAATGAGGTGGGACTGTCCCGGGACAGATCGCTTTGTCCCCCTGTCACGGCCCCTCCCTCTGCTAACTGTGCCTCATTATCCCATTCATTTAGCCCGATCCAAAGGGAGGTGTAGCGGCCTCTTATCATTATGCAAATCGGCGAGTGCTCTCTAGTTAAATCACAATAGAAGAGGAGGGGGGAGCAGTCAGTCAGTCTGGGGTGTGAGTTTAAACTCTGAGGCGACGGGTCACGACACGTCCTCCAGGCTCGAGGGGAGAGAGGGGAGCCCAGACCGGGAGGCAGGCCCAGGACGGGTCACCTGCCCTGGGACGTGTCCTGGAGGGCGCGTACCCCCCCGCCTGCCCAGACGCAGGACATTTGAATGAGATTAGACTGAATGAGGCGGACATTAGGGGAAGGAGACTGTGCCAGGACGGGTCTGAGGGAAGGTGGACATGTGCGGTCGTGTTCAGTGACGAGAAATGGGGATAAGGTGGATAGTTTCTTAGATTTGTGTTGAATAATTTTTAAAAAACATCTGTAGAAAAGTTTTATTACTTCATTCCCATAGATTTTGTAATATTTTACTACATTAAGTACAAATAAATATACACACTTTGCTGTACTTATTATATCATCATGAAGTGTTACAGAGGTTTCAAAGGTTTTATGTTTAGAAAATAGAATATTTTTTGTGTTTTTGTTGATAAAGGTGCATTGTGTAACTTTTCTGGTGGAGGGTCCGTCAAATGTTATAGCTGGAATGTTTCACAGTATGGCATTATATCGTTCTATCTTCATGGAAACCAACCCTGACAAAGTTACAGGTCAGATCTGTGGAGAGGCGACCCCACTCACAGTCAGAATGTTGTTTTTCTAGGTATTTTTGAGCTATAAAACCACCTGTAATTGAATAAATGTCATACTGTGGAACATTCCAGGCAGAACACTGACATAACCATAACAACAAGAAGGTGACAGACCCCCAACTAAAAAGTGCAATTTTTAAAGCTGTTATTTATTTGTAAAGTTTTGGTCATAAAATGTGCACAAATTTGTATGTTTATTAAAAAAAATACAGGAGGTTGTAAATTATTCAAGGTTTATTTGGTATTGACACATCAGTTTTGCTGTTATTTAAAAAAATGTTTTTATCTATTTTTATACATTTTAATATGAAAATATAATATCATTTTTTAGTTGTTTTTAGTTTTATCAACACACAGTATTTCTTGATATAGCTCTGTTGATTCAATAGTGCAAACATGGGCATTGTACAGCTCCTGCGCCACATTTAAGATCATTTGGAATTACAAAATAAACATATTTTATAATTTTACCTCATGTATGGACTAAAGCTACGTTGATTTTTATTTTAGAGGTGTTTTTTCTCACTTTTTCATTGCTTAGTCATAACATAAACTCATACCAGTCTTACCAGCGCGTCAAAACAATGCGATTTACTGCTTTTTATAAAGAAATACAACACATATACATTAATATCACGCAGAATTGAGTTAAGCATTTTGGCCGTCCACAGTATTTTCTGTTTCTCATGTGGCCCCGTGGAAGAAATAATTGCCCAACGCTGCAATAGTGATTAAAAAGTGTATATTTTTTAAAACCACTGACTTTAGAGGAGAGATTGGCGTATATGCAGACTAAGAAATGTCATGCCCAAGAGCACAACAGCACGGCCCTTGACGATGTCTGAAGTACAGTAGTTTTCCCTGTACCACACACACGGGTATAATGAACGTTTGCTGCATTCAAATTAGCCTCACTCCTGTTGACATCTGTTTCACTGGCCTCTCAGAGAACAGAGCTCCAGGTGGGTCCAGTCTTTCCACAACACCGTCGCGTCATCCCTGTCTACACCACCGGGGGCACTTCTTCCCCCCCCCTCCTCCCCACTGACGGACGAGCCTCTCCACCTACCTCCTTCCCGGGTCCCTCGGGTGCCCGTTCCTATCTCTTCTCCTTCCCCTCTTCCTTCCGTCTCGCCGTCAGATAGCGGTGAGGTAACGCGGATCGGATCCCCCCTCCGGCGAAGTACTTCCTGTGTCGTCTGTCACCACTTCCTGTCTGCGAGGGCCAGGCATTGACAGCTCCCAGGTGGTGCGCGGCGGGTGGTATCTGCAAAGACAAAAAAACATGTCATTCTATTAAAGAGGAAAACAGGGCTGCGGATCAAGGCTGTAATCATGGACGCAGAAGGTTATAAAGGGTTTATAACGCGACACAATCAAAAATCCATCACGGGGGACTCACTTAATGCCGGTTTATGGTTTGGTAATGGAGCTTAACGGTCCCACCCACTCCGAAGTCCCCTCCATTGTTCCCATAGACTTCATTCTAGACTAACTCGAATATTAAGTTCAAAGGCAGCGATGCACTAATGAATATCTATAAGGAATCTGATTTAAGTTGAAAATGAACATTCTTCGCTTCGAAAAAAGATTCTGCAACATATTTTAACAACTTGGTGGTTTATAAAATTTCAGGAATAGATTTGCATACAGACATTAGACGGGTCAGGACAATACAATAAGTACAATACAAAACAGATGCATATGAGGTGTAAAGTGTGTTTGTATGAGTAAAAGTGAGTAAAGGTTTCAGCGTCAGTAAATATAAATAATAATAATAATAATACACAACACTTGTAAAGTGCTTTTCAAGATACTCCTCTTTTCCTCTTTTTTTTTCTCCTCCCCCTGTCCTCATGTGATGCTGTTTTTTTGTTTATTTCTATCTGCTACCTGCCGTCCTGCCCAGTCCGTGTTGTCTTCCTCATGTAATATTGTTTTTTGTATGTTGTAATGTACGGACGGGGTGACAGGTAGAATTTTGATTGCTTTGTATGTCTTGTACATGTGAAGGAATTGACAAATAAAGGCTACTACTACTACTACTACTACTACTACTACTACTACTACTACTACTACTACTACTACTACTACTACTATACTCAAAGATGCTTTACATGGAGAGATAAAGGCAAAAGAACTAAGTAATAATTAATGAAAGGTGGTTTTAAAAAGATGGGTTGACTAATGACTTATTGTGTAGTTATGTAGAGATTCTTAAAGAATGTAGAGGGATAAACTCAGTGATGAGAAAAATGGCAGTACACCAGTACATACGCCAGTCTGTACAGTTACAAGTGGGAAGAGGAAGCGGTGGGGGAACATAGTTAAGTTTGTAAAAGAGTTTATTGGATTGGTGTTTAAGCCTCTCATTTATTCATGTGCCCAAAAGACCTTAAATAACAGTGTAAGAATGTTTTTTTTTCCTTCCACTGTGCATTTTTGTATGCATGCTCAGCTTTGTGAGGTGCATTAAAAAGAAACAGATTTTAAATAAAATTATATTATATTAATTGTGTTGTGTTGTGTTGTGTTGTGTTGTGTTGTGTTGTGTTGTGTTGTGTTGTGTTGTGTTGTGTTGTGTTGTGTTGTGTTGTGTTGTGTTGTGTTGTGTTGTGTTGTGTTGTGTTGTGTTGTGTTGTGTTGTGTTGTGTTGTGTTGTGTTGTGTTGTGTTGTGTTGTGTTGTGTTGTGTTGTGTTGTGTTGTGTTGTGTTGTGTTGTGTTGTGTTGTGTTGTGTTGTGTTGTGTTGTGTTGTGTTGTGTTGTGTTGTGTTGTGTTGTGTTGTGTTGTGTTGTGTTGTGTTGTGTTGTGTTGTGTTGTGTTGTGTTGTGTTGTGTTGTGTTGTGTTGGGTTGTGTTGTGTTGGGTTGTGTTGTGTTGTGTTGTGTTGTGTTGTGTTGTGTTGTGTTGTGTTGTGTTGTGTTGTGTTGTGTTGTGATGTGAAGTGAAGTGTAGTGAAGTGAAGTGAAGTGTAGTGTAGTGTTGTGTTGTGTTGTGTTGTGTTGTGTTGTGTTGTGTTGTGTTGTGTTGTGTTGTGTTGTTTTGTTTTGTTTTGTGTTGTGTTGTGTTGTGTTGTGTTGTGTTGTGTTGTGTTGTGTTGTCTTGTGTTGTGTTGTCTTGTGTTGTGTTGTGTTGTGTTGTGTTGTGTTGTGTTGTGTTGTGTTGTGTTGTGTTGTGTTGTGTTGTGTTGTGTTGTGTTGTGTTGTGTTGTGTTGTGTTGGGTTGTGTTGTGTTGTGTTGTGTTGTGTTGTGTTGTGTTGTGTTGTGTTGTGTTGTGTTGTGTTGTGTTGTGTTGTGTTGTGTTGTGTTGTGTTGTGTTGTGTTGTGTTGTGTTGTGTTGTGTTGTGTTGTGTTGTGTTGTGTTGTGTTGTGTTGTGTTGTGTTGTGTTGTGTTGTGTTGTGTTGTGTTGTGTTGTGTTGTGTTGTGTTGTGTTGTGTTGTGTTGTGTTGTGTTGTGTTGTGTTGTGTTGTGTGTTGTGTTGTGTTGTGTTGTGTTGTGTTGTGTTGTGTTGTGTTGTGTTGTGTTGTGTTGTGTTGTGTTGTGTTGTGTTGTGTTGTGTTGTGTTGTGTTGTGTTGTGTTGTGTTGTGTTGTGTTGTGTTGTGTTGTGTTGTGTTGTGTTGTGTTGTGTTGTGTTGTGTTGTGTTGTGTTGTGTTGTGTTGTGTTGTGTTGTGTTGTGTTGTGTTGTGTTGTGTTGTGTTGTGTTGTGTTGTGTTGTGTTGTGTTGTGTTGTGTTGTGTTGTGTTGTGTTGTGTTGTGTTGTGTTGTGTTGTGTTGTGTTGTGTTGTGTTGTGTTGTGTTGTGTTGTGTTGTGTTGTGTTGTGTTGTGTTGTGTTGTGTTGTATTAGATTAGATTAGATTAGATTAGATTAGATTAGATTAGATTAGATTAGATTAGATTAGATTAGATTAGATTAGATTATTATCAAACCTGGACCAGTCTCCCTGAACATGTGAGACAGACTCTGACTCTGTTTAAATCCAGGCTAAAAACAGTTATGTTTAGCTGCATATGACTGAAAGGTTTTTATTTTTTCACTCCGCACTCTTTTCTTCTCTCTAATTCTCTCTAATTCAATGCCCCACCTCTATTTTAAAATTGTATGATGATTATTTATGTTTTCATTTGTTTGTTTTGTGATTTTAATGTATTTCTTATTCTGTAAAGCACTTTGAATTACTTTGTGTACGAATTGCGCTGTACAAATCAACTTGCCTTAGTCCTGAGCAAGTTTTCTCACTTTTCATAGACAGTCTATAGGAAAAAACACTGAACTTTAAAAGTTTCACTCAGATAAAGGTGCATATGTTAAAATTCTGGTTTCCAATTTTGCACCATGAAAAAACAACTGTCTGGAAACGTCATGGGCGGTTGTTTTCCCATAGTTTTCATTCTGCTCCACATCTGATTGTACAGACTGGGCTGTTACTGGCTTTTAAAATACCCATAGTTAATATCAAACTGAGTCTCTGTCTTTTACAACACCAGGCAGAGTGCAAAGGGTGTTTTCCTGAACTAGAGGGAAAATACAGGGCTTCCCAATCATTTCCAAAGCAATTATCCTGAAAACTACTAAGTCTTGCTCAATGAAATGAAATTGGACAGTTTAGGTGTTGTACATCATAAGTTTATTCTGGGACTTTGTTTGCCAGTAAGTGAAGTTTTTCCAAATTTTGCACTGAAGTCTGCACAGTCTTGGGTGACTCAAAATGAGTCTGAGTCTGTGACAATTTTAGGCTGTTTCAACAAAAATTGCAAAAAATGTTGGTCTGTGAAATCATGTCCACTTCTTTATACTGTACAGTCGCCTTCAATAATTATTACAGATTTTATCATTTTTATCATTTATTTTAAGCATTTGACCATCTTTGATTTTTTTGCATGTGGCTTTTATCTTAAGATGGATGAACAATGTGCAATATTTTCGATTGTTTCACTTCCGGCTCAAACTGTACGACCAAATCGCAGGGTTTAAAAGTTCCCAGCTCACGATTCATGTTCTCACACTGTACGAACGACTTCAATAGTGCCAAACGCTCACGAGAGGCGACTGGATTTAAACAGGTTTGATATTCTTGCGACCTACGATTGCCGATTGGCAGCTGGTCGTGAGGTATTAATCGGTTCTCGTTACAACACAAAACACGACATACGATTAAGCCAAAACTCAGGCTGATCCCCCCAAAAAAACCAGCCGCACAAGTGGAAAATCGTCTCAAAAAGGGTCAAAAATCGCACGTGTACGCCCGGCATTAATCGCTGCATTGGCCCATTGGATTCTTGTCCCCCACTCGCTCTCCCTCCTCCTTTATTTCACTGGGACCCCACTTCTTGCCCCCACTCTCTCTGTTCATCCTTTCTCCCTCCTCTTCTCCCGCTCCTCTCTCTTCCCCCCTCTCCCTCCTTCTCCTCCGCTGTTTCATGGTCTGTTATGACACAGGTCACGGGTAACAAATGGTCCGCCTACAGTCTCCTAATGTGAGAACAAAGTCTGTGTCAAAATACAGTGGTGCTGGGGCAGTGAGCGGAGGATAGGGTTACGAACAGACGGAGAGAGGGACCCCGCAGTAGTTCACTCTCCTCCGGTTAATCCTTGTTTGTATTTGAGGATTTGGGCAGGTTTCTCCGCTGGGGACCCTCACGTTCTGCTGAGTAATGTTATTCAAATGAGTGGATTCAGCTATAGGGACAATGCTGATTTAAGTTCAGCTAAATCAACAGCTAACGTTAAAGGAGAAGAAATATTACATGAACAAGTCAATCAAATATATCAATGGTTTTTAATTGTGTAGCATGGGAACAATCTCCAGTATATTGACAAGATAAAATAAAAACATGGATTTATGTTCAATTTGGTGGATACTTCTGCACCACTCCATAGTGTCAGGATTTCATTTAATTTCATTGAGTTTATATTTACATTTTCATTAAGTTAATTATAGCACATAGTTTAATCTACTTTTTACACATTTACATTTTTTTTTTCTTTTTTTCTTTTTGGTTTGAGTCGCCAAACGGAGGATCAGACCATCAACTCCAGACCAAGGGGGCAACACAATTTAAGTTAGTTTTGTTAAGTTACTTTATTTAATGTTACTTTACTATCGCTTATTATTTTTTGTAGTATAATTATTTGCTTTTGCGTTGCTTTAAGTTGGTAGTTTGGGCCCAGCTTTCTGTTGATGGTTTGCCTTTGTTAAATTATATATTTTTTGTACTTTATTCAACTCAAATTTCTTTTTATACCTTGTCTTTTGTGTTCCCTGTTTGGTCCATGACACAATGTAATAAATAACCTATGAAGATAGTTTATGTCTTTCCTTGTTGAAATGAATGAGCTACAAACTGTGGTATAGGCAATATATGTGTGAAGTGTCTTGCCCAAGGACACAATTACAATATGCTCTTGTAAAAGGTCCAGCTGTGTGTCCATTGTGCCAAAAATTAAACAACAAAATGTACTATAAGTTTAAATAATGTACTGAAATGTCTTTTTGTATCATCAAGGGACAGTTGTGACTGTTTTACCTTAAGAAGCCACTATCTATGTATTACTATCAACCATTAATCCAGTGTTGGCAAGATGTAAAGAAAAGAATACGTTTTCCCAGTTCCTGATAAGTTTTCCTGCTGAAACCCAAGTCCCAAGTTAGTTAAAGGTCCAGGATGTAAAGTTCTGGAGGTGACATATCATCATCTGCATGAGTCTTATGTCGGGTGAACACTGTGCGATATTTTCAGTCGTTTCACTCAGCTCCAGCTCAAACTGTACGACCAAATCACAGGGTTTAAAAGTTCACAGCTCATGATTCATGTTCTCACACTGTACGAACGACTTCAACAGTGCGAAACCCTCACCAGAAGCGACTGGGTTTCAAACAGGTTTGATATTCTTGCGACCTACGTTTGCTGATCGGGAGCTGGTCGTAAGGTATTAATCAGTTCTCGTTACTTCATGTTTACTACACGAAGCACGACAAAACTCAATCCTAAAAACAGTCGCACAAGTGAAAAACCGTCTCGAAAAGGGCCAAAAATCACACTGCGCACGCCCGATTTAACCCGTACTGCAACAGACACTATGTAATAAAAAACCTACAAACAAAGCTTATGTCTTTCCTTGTCAAAATGAATGCGCTACAAACTGTGTTGAAGACAATATATGTGTGAAGTGTCTTGCCCAAGGACACAATTACAATATGCTCATGTAAAAAGATCCGGCTGTGTGTCCACTGTGCCAAAAATGTAAATCTAAGCCAAAACTTGATCCCAAAAACAGTCGCACAAGTGAAAAATTGCGTCAAAAAGGGCCAAAAATCACACTGCGCACGCCCGTTTTAAACCATACTGCAATAGATATGTTTTATGCCGTACTGTGGAACATTATAGCCAAAGGATCAACATTTCCACAGAAACGAGCAGTAGGAGACCAGGTTTGTGGAGATGCAAGCCGGCTTAGAGTAAATGCGCATGTTTTTCAGTGCAAGAAACATGCTTTTATCTTAAATTTACAGACATTGGCTTCAATTAAACATTTTCTGGATATACTACCACATTTTTTTACCTGTACTGTAAGACTTTTGGATCTGTATAGCCTCTCGTCATCTCCCATAGCAACCATCTCATCTCTGTTGAAAATGATAAGTGGTTTGAGCAGCATTTTCTCACCATCTCCAGAGCCATTCACACTTCATCTTTATGTTCTGCATAAAGATCTCCATATGCTCCGACTGCAGGCTCCCATGCTGCTATTGTGCCATACATTTAACTTTTTATGGCCTTCAGAAACCAAATCACGTCATGGCCATTGATAGTGATTCTCCTCAGGTATCGGGTGCAGCCAAGTCCTTTTTAAGTCCTGGAAAAAAGCGGTCAGGATTCCCCCAGAAGCTGTCATCAAATTGTTCACTTAAAAACTTAAACTTCCTGCAAAGATTGAGCGCTGATACAAGATCTGATCCCGGTAATGCGCGCTGACTGCTAAAAACAGATGGGAGATTTCAGGGTACTTTATAATAGTCTGTCTTTATGTGCAGATATCAGGTTAAAGTGCAGGGTCAGGCGTTTTATCCCTGAGATTTGTCTGTAAGGCTTTGCTATACGGCCTGTGGAGAATTATTGGTCTTAAAGTATATGAGCGTGTTCGACTAAAATATTACAGGGTTTTCAAATATAAATTAGGCATTTGTCAGTTTCTAAACCATGACAAACGTACCAGCATATATTTAGTATTTTGTTTTGAATATGCAGCCATGTTTTTAGTGGTACATCTCAATCCTGATCGAGTTATCTAAATATAGGGCTGGCATAATGACTGCACATGTAGCCATGAGCATGTGAATAAAAAATATTTGTTTTTTTTTCAATTTTTGTTTGTCCACTGATCTGAAGGGTGCCGGTTCGATTCCTGCTCTTGACGTAAACAGCTTTGGTTGAGCGGTCAGCTCCACGGACCCACAGGTTGGCAGTGTGATTCCAGCTCCCATAGATAACAACTGTCTTAGGCCTTTGGGCAAGACACTTAACCCACCTCACCCCCAGAGTCTGTGCACACTGGTGTATAAATGTGTGAATGGGTGTGTTGTTCCTTAACATAAAGAGTGCCTTGAAAGTGGAAAAGCACTATATAAAAATGAGTGCTGTCAAACGATTCATTTTTAAATCAGATTAATCACACTGTAGAAGTTTGATTCGCAGTAAATTCTTCTTCAAAAAATGACCAAATATTTTGAGAAAAATGCTATTTATTATCAAAAAGTTATATTATTCACATTTTTCTATCGCTGGTAGTTTTGTTGACGATATTGCCGCGGGTTTCGTGCTCGGTTTGTTGTTGGTACAAGTAGCGTCGTTGCTGCTGCTGAAACAAACCCGTGTTTTGCTTTAAGATGGTGTTTTAAACTTGTTGTGCTTCTGTGGAAAGAGAGTTCATCGCTGCAATATCTGCAAACTACCTTAGTTTTATCTAAAGTCCCGTCGGGCAGTTTTTTTAAAAGAAATTTTCTGCTGAGCACCAGTCACAGTCTCATCTGTCGTCTTCACATGTGTGTATGGACAGACCTGATCACTGACCTAATAACCTGCCCCTCCTTTCAGGTCTCCATCGCACTTTTGATAGAGGAGCGTTCAAAATAAATTGTGTGATTAATCTATGTTAAAAAAAACATCAGTGCAATATTTTTTTGTGATTATCGCATGTGTTAATGTGTTAACGTTGACAGCCTTAATAAAAATGTGACCACTTCTCATGATGATAAATATCAAATATTTCTTAAACTTATTCACTTCACAGGTTGCGGGCTCAACTTCTAAGCCACCCACAGAAAATTGCTTCTGTGTGGAGTTTGCATGTTCTTCCTTTGTTTGGGTGGGTTTCCTCTGGTCACATGTTTTCTAGCCAGGCTAATGCCACCTAGTGCCTGCGCTCAATTTCATTTCTCTTCAGCGACTAGTCAGGAATCAGAATACACTCTGCAGTTTGGAAGAACCCCGGAAGTTGTAGTTGGTGCACCGGCCAATCACGGAAGCAGTGTGTTGGTGAAAACCAGCCCGAGTTGCGATACCAGACTGCAGACACTATCCTCCTTTGGACTTCCTTTGTCACATAATAACTTCACATTTTTGATCATATCTTTAATTCGCAAGTTCACCTCGCAGAAACGACAATGCTCGTGGACAGACATGTTCACTCTCTGCTTTGTTTATTGTTGTGCTGCAATTACTTAGACACCACTGACAGTTCCAGCGCATTACATACGTCACCAAATAGCAGTGACTGGTTAAATCAAAAAAGTACCCGCCCACCACCGAGCGAACGAATCCTAATGCTGCGTCAGATGATTTCCACGAAGTGAAACTGGCCGATGAATCAGGCTACATGTTTTCCACCATCAACCCAAAACATGCATCAGAGGTCAAATCCTCTGGGTAAGGTAGTACTGACCAAGACCAAGAATGAGGAATGGGTCAAATGAGGGATCAGTAAAGTGCGTGAGTTAAAAGCAAACATGAAGGTATATATGTGCATTTTCATATCTTAGAAAACTGGAGAAGAATAGCAGCCAATTAACTTGCAAACATCCATGCTTCTGTTTCATCCATTATGCATTTCCACCAGTCACACACGAGTATCAGGTGTCTATTATGATTATATATTAACACTGTCAGGAAGTACCCTCCAAACATGGTGTAGGGGGACTTAGCGCAGTATCTGTCTCCTCAGAAAAGGGATTAAAATAATCCAAAACACTGTCTCCTTCAATTATAGCAGCAGCCTCGCCTCTTTCTGACCCTTTGAGGAGTGAACCCGTCATTATAGGTTTAGCCCACCAGGCGTATGTCAGAACCAGCCCACCATTGTGAAGAGGAGGGGGGGTCCCACTCTCCAGAGCCCAGAGAAAGGGGTGCAAACGGGGGTAGGAGAGGGTGAGGGGGCCTGGGGGGTCCCGTAGAGAGATGGGAGTCTGACTGATATGCATGTGGGACTGCGCCCGGAGGCTTTGGGCGACGGAGCGTTACGTTTCGGAGAGGGGAGATGGCTGGGAATGGGCCGAACTTGGAAAACAGGAACTCAGGACTTAAAGGTGGAATGTCAGGTTATTTGTTGTTGTCGAGATTCAATGAAAAATGGCCAGAAGGATGATGGGACAAATGTTTGAAAGGTTTTTTTTATCTGACTGAATCTAGCTGCTGATGGGTTTCAGATTGGCGGGAAGTTAAGACAGTTTCCATCGCAATTAGCAATTTAAAACAAAAAAATACTATCTTTTGAATAGTGAAACGTCCTCAAAATGTTGGATTTTTTTATCATTGATATTTAAATTGCATTCATTTTTTTACTAGAGCTTTTCCATGTGCGTAAAAAAAAGGATTTCGAATATATTTCGACAGATCAGATACTGGTTTAAATCACAACTACTTTTCATTTTGATCAGAGTTGTTATAATTTAAGCTTATTTAAAGTGAAGCTTGGTGACCGTCCAATAATGATCTATGGTGGTCTGGTTTTGGATCTCAGGCCTGGTCTTTTTACTCCCTGGTGTGGCTGATTTTACTGTGTGAGAACCGACGTGTACATACAAAAATCTCCTTTGTCTGACGCTGCTGCACAGAGAACAGAGCCAAAAGTGTTCCCAGATTTTCAGACGACAATATTTGGACTGGAGCTCAGGAGGGGAGCTGTGGAGATGCCAAACCCCTTTGTACGCTCAGACCAGGGGCTCCCAAATCTGGTCAACGAATCCTTCTTTTATTCCCAGAGCGGCCGTTTGATCAGATTCAATTATGAACCAGTTACACGACAGAAAACAAAATCTAGCCCAGTTAAAATGACTTGAAATAAGACAGTTTTACCATGATTTGAGTAAATTTCACTTGACAAGTAAAATGATCAGCCAGTGGAACAAGACTTTTTGTACTTAAAATAAGAAAAACAACAACTTTTTGCACTTAAAATAAGAAACAGAATCGAATTTTTGCTTGAATTAAGAGAAAAACACTTATTCCATTGGTAGATAATTTTACTTGTTAAGATGAATCGACTCAAATAAAGTAAAATATTCTTAATTTAAGTCATTTTAACTAACCCAGATATTGTTTTTTCCAGTGTAGAAGGTGTGTCCCTATTTATAAACTAATTTTGTGACTGTCCAGATTACTAACAAATAAAACGTAGCAGGGAGATCAAATAAACACAGGTTTTCAAAGGGCATTGGGTGTAAAGAAGCAGAAATAAATGCACTAGACTCTATGGAGTATTAGTGCTATAAAATAATATTACAAATGAGCTGCTTTTTCATGATTATTTGGTTCTGGTAACAAAATAAACTGGATCTGAGCCATTTTAGAAGTGCACAATGAATATTTTTTTGTTTGGGGGTCTGTCATGTGTTTGTTTCTATGGAGACGTCATTGCTCTGCCTGGAATGGTACACAGTATGACATTAAACAGCTCTGCCTTACATTTATTAACTTATAGATGGTTTATTTAAATTTCAAGTGGGATCCTTTTTACTTTTACTTCACTACATTATAGAGCAGGTATTTGTAGGACTGAAAAAGTTAAAGTATTTTTTATTATAGTTTGAGACCTGCTGAAAAGGTTTATTTTTAGCATGTTCATAATTTGGGCAAACAAAAATATAGCAACAAATAAACAAATGAAAACAGCTAGAGTAAAAAGGTTGAGAAGTTTCTTTTGAATAAAACCCAGCACATTTTTTAAAATCAAAATCACTGCATTTGAAGCTTTATTAGATCTAAAAGCTCTGCACGAAATACTTTTACTTTTTACTATTCAAGTACTTTAATACTTATACTTAAAGGTGCACTGTGTAATTTCTAAAGTGGAGGGTTCGCTATTTTCTTGTCTTGATGGTGATGGTATTTCTTTGCCAGGAATGTTCCACAGTATGGCATTAAATCTTTTTTCATTTGGCCAATTACATGTGTTTTATAGCTCAAAAATACCTTAAAAAACATAAATTCTTACCAGGAGCAGGCTTGCTTCTCCACAGATCTGACCATTAACCTGTGCCAATTGTGATTTTGAAGTTTATTTCCATACTGTGGAATAATCAAGGCAAAACAGTAACATCTCCATGGTGATACTTCAAGTAGACAGTCAGACCCTCCACCTTCTAAGTATTTTATTGCTCCTGTAGCTGTACTTTTACTTAAAACTGAGCTCTACAGTTTAGTGTTTTGCATAAAAAAAAGATTAAACCAAGCCGTTATTCAAATACATCCATTAGTCACTTGGCAGGGTTAAGGAAATAGGCGGAGACAGGTGCAAAATTTAAGTATTTCCAACAGGAGCAGTACTAAAACCAGGCCAGACACGCGCTGAACTTGTGAACCTGCAGGAGAGGAAAAGGTCCGAGGACGCGCGCTGGACCGGGCCTATTGGAAGTGACAAGCGGAAAATGTCTGTGTCTCTCGCACTTCAGCGCCCACAGCTACTATACCGTGGATTATATGACAGTGCTGACGGCTTTAAGAGCGTTTATGTATCACTGGAGCATGCGAGGGTTTAATCAGAGCAGCCGAAGCAGCGTTTTCAACCTGTTTATAGACACTTTTTGGGGGGTTAGAAAGATTCCGTGGCGCTCCGATTAACAAAACAATTAAAAACGTTGTATAATTTAGTTTTGGATGAGAAGTTTCCCTGGGACACTACAAAACTGTCAAATATCCGATTAAACTCACGTGTAAATCTGTTAACTCAAACTAACGCTAATTACGCAAAGCTTCTGTTTGGACAGACTCGTGTGCAGCTATAAACACGACAATTTACACGCATTTCCCCCATAAAAACATACTAAAAAGTCTTATTATTGCGCAAAGGTTTTCCGGATCATCTGTCGCAATAACATCAGTTGAAATATAATAAGTTTTACGCACGATCTGGTAGTGCGCACTAGTTGACATAATACATGAAACAGTAATTAGCAATAAGCCAATATAAACAACTTATATGAATGGACTGGTTGTAAACTGGGTCCTCAAATTACGCTTTAAGAAAGGAAAGTTTGGGAAAAGTTTAGGAAAGTCTGAGTCGCATTAGTCTGACAAC
Source organism: Odontamblyopus lacepedii (assembly GCA_034769755.1). Taxonomy (NCBI): domain Eukaryota; kingdom Metazoa; phylum Chordata; class Actinopteri; order Gobiiformes; family Gobiidae; genus Odontamblyopus; species Odontamblyopus lacepedii. Next base: position 27,029,675 of record CM068360.1, read on the forward strand.
GTATTTAAAGAAAATAAGTGACTTTTATTCAAACACTGAGCATTTAAATATCATACAAAAGACAATTGCCTCTAAAAATACACTTTACAAAATATTATCTGTACATAAGGTTTGATTCATAAAACTCAGATATCGTAAAAGGCACTGGTATTGGATTAAATATGGCACAATGCGTAGAAACAAGTCCATGCGTAAAACTCTCTAGACTTCGGTGCCCTCTCTGTTGTATATGAGGTTGTTGACGCTAAAATGGTTGGACAGGCTTTGTACTGACGAGTAGTAGTTCATTCTGTTGTTCTCAGAGTTCAGAGGAGAGATTAACGTGGGCGAGTAGGAGCCGAGTCCTGACATGCCCTCTCTGCTCTGGGACAGTCCCGCGAGATGTCCCGTACTGTAATCCCGCTCCGTTATACTTCTGCCGTGATGGTTTTCCGCCAAAAGTGAATTGACGGTGGACACGAAGCTGTTATAACACGGGCTGTGTTCCGGAGCAGGTGGCGACGGGGAGGATTTGGACTCGGTGGAGGTCGGGGAGCCGTGCATGCTCTGCGGGGACGCGCTCATGAGGCTGGCCGTGTCGGAGAGCTTGTGAGGCGGCGGCGTGTCTCCAGATTTGAGCGGGGGAGACACGGTGGTGCTGTCGGCCCCGGTGATGTCCGAGCGCCTCTTTCTCTTTCTGCGGAAGTTGCCGTTGTCGAACATTTTCTCGCAGTTTGGGTCAAGAGTCCAGTAGTTTCCTTTTCCTAAAATAAAGCATGAATAACATTAGTCACCTGTTGAAATGGAGCAACTTCACAACTTTACGCACAACTTTACGCACGATATTTCTCAAATATTAAGCATTACATATTAGTTCTTAAAAGACAGTTCGCTTTTTAGGCTATATTACGCTACAAAATAATTAATTTGAGGTTAGACATGTTTAATATTTGGTATAGTAATAAATCCTTACCGGGATCGTCTTCATCCCGGGCCACTTTCTTGAAGCAGTCGTTGAGTGACAGGTTGTGGCGAATAGAGTTCTGCCAACCCGCTTTGCTCTTCTTGTAGAACGGAAAGTTGTCTGCTACGTACTGGTAGATCTGGCTCAGGGTCAGTTTCTTGTCCGTGGCGTTTTGAATGGCCATGGCGATGAGCGCGGAGTAGGAGTACGGCGGCCTGACCATCTTGAAGAGCTCCTGTTGGCTGGAGATAGAGAGCCATCCCAGGTCTGCGCCTCCAAAACCCGCTGGAGGCGCCAGGAACTGCCGCTGGTTGGACCCGTATCCGGTCTGGATGTAGGAGGAAGAGTTGTTCCCGGGGAGATACGGGGAGGAGTTGATGCTGGGCCCGTTCAGCCACAAGTACGGGTTACTTGACGGAGGAGCGGTGTAATCTCCAAGGCCGTATCCGGACGTAGCAGCGGGCCTCTGGTGGTGGTGCATGTTCTGCTGATAGACCCCGTAGTTGTCGCAGTACACCGCCATGTCCAGTAGGTCCTGCGCGCTGTGGTGCTGTATGGGGCTGCTCTGTTGCGTGTTAGGCGCGGGGTGGTGGCTAAACGCGTTCATAATAATCCCGAATAGAGACTCCCAAAAGAGAAGAGGTATCGAGAGCGTCTCTCTCAGGACTGGCCTTTGGTTCTGAGGGAGGAGAATATATACCGGCGCGCCGCAGGTAGCCCATTCAAGAAAACTCCCCAGAGACACTCCCCTCCCCTCTGTCTGCCCCCCTCCGCCCTCTCATCATCACAGGGGCAAACACACACCCTCCCGATGGGCTCCGATACTGTCCCGAGTTAACAAACCCACAGCACGTCTTTGTTTTACCTCAGAGGAGAGGTTTGCGGTGCGTTATCTGCGCGTAATTACGCACACACCTCTACATGTTTTTATGAGCCACCTAAAACAACCCAGGCACATCCAAGCAGAAACATGTAAGGACACAAGTTTATATTTATAGATTTACTCAGGCAAATCGCTCTGAGGATAAGTTATTGATTTTTTTTTTAAAAAAGGTGGTAATGAGTCAATCGTATTTACATTTTACGCATAATTTCACAATGAATGAGTCCGTGCAATTTTGCTTTGTTAGAAAATAGAAAACAGATTATAAAAATAAATTAATATAAATTTAAAGTAGCCCATGTAACTTTTAAATCATTATAATATTAGGCCTATGTCCCAATTACCATTTTTGTTGATGGTCTCTTGGATTAAATTATTTCCCACATCAAAATTAACGCGTGCGGAATTTTATCAATTTACGTTTTGGTTATTGCTTCTGTAAATAAATCTCTGCTTTATTGTAAGCTTCGTTTTCAGATTTTAATGAGCAGGATCGTAAACATGTTATGAACACATTAGGCCAGACTCTTTAATGAAGTGTCAAACCCAAACACGGAGCACTCGCCGCGCGCCTCAACGCCACTTACGTTTGGAATAAACACAGCGAACAAGTGGCGCAGGTTTAGTGTCAACACAAGACTCGTGCAAAATATCTCCAGATCTCAGTCATTTCAGTGATACGAGGCTCTCCACTCACATCTCAAGAGTTTAACTTGAATGTGGTAAAAGTATAAGAAACATGAACACAGCAGTGCGCTCCATTACAGCTAAAATAGACCAGTTTAAAGAAAAGTAAACTAAATCCGTAAACAATTAATTCTGTGTATGATCTAAACCTCAGATCAGAGTCATTTCTGTGATATGAGGACCTCTATTCACATCTCAAGAGTTTAATTTGAATGTGGTAAAAGTATGAGGAAAAATGGACACAGCAGCGCGCACCATTTAGACTAAAAATAGGCAAATGTAGGAAGTAAAATTAAAAAAAAATACAATGAGTGGCCGATACTTTTACGATTATGCATTCACAAGTAACAAAAAACGATTAAAATGGTTTATGATAACAACGCTTTTCTCCATGCTCCACCATATAGCCTTTGTAGTGCCATTATTTACAGTAATGATTATAAATTTACGAGACTATTTAGCACTTTTCCAAACTATAAACTGTTTTCTAGATAATGTATAAAGCCATCATGAAACACGTTTGAATTTTCTCTGGGCATGACATTAGATCTAAGCGATTTAATCTCCTTTGGTTCTGCTGATTTACCCGTTCAGAAAATGTGACACTTCTTTCTGTCAGACTTCAAAGGGCAAAGCTCCGTTTATTAAAGTTTGCTTATTCCGTTGCGCGATCTGAGAGTGCGTAATGCGTCTCTTCGCGCCGAATAAAGCTCTTTCTAGTATCGGTATGAAGCGCTCAGACATGCCACGACATATCCACATCATTTCGCGTCGCGTTTGGTCAGCAGGAATACACAATGACAACTCCCGTATCCAAACTATTTGCGCGGTCACCCTGTAGGAGCTGCTGGACTCCGGATTCACCGTCTCCAGCGCATTCCTCGGCTCCGTGACCTTGTTAAGAGTTTTGGCTCCGAGGCGTGGAGCTGTCCGCGCTCTCAGGACGGTGCAGGCTCCGCGGGGAAGTGACATTTCACCTCCGTGTGACAACAGCACTACCCGAGACAGTTACACTCACTGAGGGCTAATTACTGATGATTGCACCGAGTCTATAACAAGTCGATTTCAATGGAAAATCCGTGCGTAATTGCGCGCTTTTTGGGGATGTGTATATCATCCGTGCGCAAATATAAATTAAACAAGAGTATTCGAAGTTAAATAAATTAAAACATAAAATAAAAACAAAATATAAAATAAAAACAAACAAAAATCAAACCAAAAATTAAAATAAAAATAAAATAAAAAATAAAATAAAAAAAATCTAAATAAAATCTAAATCAAATCTAAATCAAATCAAATCAAATAAAGCATTATTATGAACTGTACCTCCAAATATAACTTTCAACACTTACTATAGCCTATTATACTATGCTATTTTCTGAGCTATGTTATCATGTTGTTTCCTCAAAAACAAGACCTGGAGTTGTGTTTTGTTTCATTCACACGTTTAACACACAAATCCTGCATATTTAGGCTGAATTCTTCTCTAAAACTGAAAACACTCTGTCATGTGCAATACAGGACATGCTCCACTTTTTTTTTTATCTATACACCTTGACTAGAATAATTTGGATGGTTTCGGTCCTAGAATTGCCAATAGCTACTAAACAAGAGGTAAAAGGAGCTGTTAACTTGAACTACCGCTACATGACATCACAAAGTGCAACAGAGCATTTTGAGCTTTGGAGATGTAAACAGACTAATAATAAAGGGTTACTCAAAATACAACTCCAGGTCTGTTTTTTGAGGAAGTGACAACATTATAACATAACTTAAAGCTCATTTTGTGTAATCTAGGACCTTTAAAGCTTATGCCTTATGGATTCTGACTTGTGATGCTTGTGATGCCATTGGTGATATCCAAATGTAACTGCATGAACACAAGCAGGGATTTTTACAAAGCCAATGTACACAGCTCTAACCTGCAGCATGAGTCCATATTTCAAACATGTCCAGTGCATTATGAGCTTTAGAAACTGTCTATTGTCTCGCCGTCTTGTCCATCTCCCTATTGTTCCTCCCAGCTCAGGTTAAAGGGCAACTTAAAGGTGCGCTGTGTGACATTTCCCGGGTCTGCCGCCTGCTTGTCTCCCTGGAAATGTTATTGCTTTGTCTAGAATGTTCAGCAGTATAGATTAAACTCTATCACAAGGAGGATGAGCAGGTTACGGCACAGGAATTATTGTATTTTTGAGCAATAGAAACACCCGTAATGAATAAATGCTAGATGGATATGTTTAATGTCATACCATGGAACATTCCAGGCAAAGGAATAACTGCATAGAGGCGAGGTAGCGAGAAGTAGCAGACCTTTCACCAGAGAAGTTGCGCAGTGCATCTTTACTGTGATATCCAAATGCAAGAGCGTGAACACAAGCAGGAACTTTCACAAAACAACACTCTATTAACCCTGTGTACCAGCACTTCTGACTGCAGGGACTGACACCTTTGTAATGCTTTAAAAGATAAAGGAAGTACAGTTGTGCTCACAAGTTTACATACCCTGACAGAATTTATGATTTCTTGGCCATAAAACAAAAACTTTTCTTTTATTCATGGTGGGTGCTTGGGTGAAGCCATTTTTTATCATTTTGTCATCATTTTGTTTCCTCTTTTTAAATCATAATGAGAACAGAAACTACACAAATGACCCAATGACAGCTTGGAGTCTTTTGTGGTAGTTGTGGATGAGGCTCTTTATTTTCTCTGATGGTAAATCTGCCCATTCTTCTTGGCAAAAGGCTCCAGTTCTTGTAAATTCTTGTATGTCTTGTATGAACTGCATGTTTGTGATGGCCAATGATACTGAGGTCAGAAGAGACAAACACTCCAGAACCTTCACTTTATTCTGCTGGAGCCACTGACAGCTCCACTTGCCTTTGTGTTTTGGATCATTATCATGTTGGAATATCCAAGTACGTCCCATGTGCAGCTTCTGGACCAAGAAATCATAGATTCTGTCAGGGTATGTGAACTTATGAGCACAACTGTATAGGTCCAATGAAATTCTGGAGTTTGTCTGGTAGGTGTCGCCCTCTAGCTGTTAAAGAATGGCTGAGGTAATGGGGAAAGGAGAGAAAAAGGGGTTGGGCAGTTAAACAGCTCCCTCTAGTGGACAGCTCAAGTTTAGAAAGTACTGTACATAGTATTGACTTGAAGTAGGAACATTTGTGATACACTAGTTGTTTAGGCTTAGCTGTACTGTTGATATTCATAGTATTTTCAATCTATTGCAATAAAACTAGCAGACCCTTCTTTCAGTATGTTTTTTTTTCTGTTGTTGAAAGGTTAAATGTGTCGATCTACAAATTGAACTCGGAACAAAAAAGAGAAAACAATACTTTGTCTGTATAGTGCAAATAAACTATTACTTAACACAGGTTATAATAGTGACTTCCCTTTAGGTTGTGTCTATTCTCGAGTTCTTATGGTGATGGTGACTCATTCAACAAAATGATATGACTGTAAAATGGACACTTTCTATTTGAGCATATGATATGACTCAAGATTTACATATGTTTATAGCAAATGGCTGATCCAATATCCATGCAGTACCATAATTTTATAACAAATGGTATTAAAGGTCCTGAATCACAAAACATCATGAGCTTTAAGCCACGTCATAATGCTATTACTTCATCAAAACCTACCTGGAGTTGTGTTTTGTTTGAATAATCCTTTATTATTAGTCTGTCTACATCTTCAAAGCTCAAAATGCTCTGTTCCATGTCATGAATCAGTATTTTTCAAGTTAACAGCTGCCTTATTCACCTTTAGTTCAGTAGAGATGGGAAATTCTAGGGCTGAAATCAGCCAAATGATTCTGGTGAAGGTGTTTGGGGCACTTCCTGTATTACCACATGACATCACAAGGTGAAACAGAATGTTTTCTGCTTGAGAGGAGAACACATCTTAAATATGCAGTGTTTGTGTTAAACATGTGAATGAAACAACACACAACTCCAGGGATGTTTGTGACAGATCAGAAAATACCATAATATGGGCATTTTAAATTCAAGAAGCAATATAAAAGTCCTACTAAGTATAATTCTCCAACACCACCTAGCTGTTTCTACAGTCTGCTACACTGGTCTAACTCTGGTCTTTTTATGACATACTTAATCTCTATCAGATCAGGATTTGCAGCTAAACTTCAGCCAAAATCACTGGACTATATCTCATAGTATTAGGGAGAATATAACAGTTCCCAAGGCGCACAGGTCGTAAAAGAAGTGCAGTGAGAGAGGAAGCACTTTCACACCCTGCTCCAATAAAAACACTTTTACATCAAGCAAAAACTGCAGTAGGGCTCATTTTGCCTAATGCTAGCTAGACTATGTTATGTTGTTTATTATTTCTAGGCAACCAAGAGACTGTCTTGTTGTGATGTCGTCATATTCTTAATGGCAACAGTGAAAAATGAAAATGGTCCTAAATGTGTCGTCCAGGTAAAGTCCAACGCAAAAGGAGAAATTCAATTTTGTCAACTGGACAAAAGTTGCTTTGTTGAATATGTTTCAATAGGCTTCTCTAACAAACAGAAACTGTAAACTGTCATTCAAATCTCATGTCAATAAAATAAGTAATCATATCAAATTCAGCATTCGCAACTTCAAACACATCCGGCATCAATGTCCACCCAAGCAGCTAAAATGTTCATGCACTCAATGATTCTTTCCCACATTACTGTTTACCCGTCTGGTCCCAGGCAAATATCACAACACTAAAACTCCTGCAATCACTTTACAAACGAACTGTTAAAATTCTGGATATAAAACCAAACCAATTTCATCACTGTCCAATACTCCACAAACACCAGTAACTCAGCATGGAAAACATGATCAAATACTCCAATCTCTGCTTAATTTATAAAATTATTCATGGTCTATCATCTCCACCACTCAGCCAATTTATCACCATCAGAATCTCCACCCAGAGCAGAACCAGAGGAGCCGCGAGAGGAGACTGCGTCATCCCTTTTAGGAAAAGTTCCTTTGGGCAAACAGCCTTCTCTGTTCGTGCTGCCTCTGATTGGAACCTCACACCCACAAACATCAGATCCGCAAACACCTACCACACTTTTAAAATACAGTTAAAACAATGGCTAATTACAAACCAGATCTGTGAACACCGACTACTTCCCTCGCTGCCCCCTGCTGGCCTCCTGCCCCTGTGTATGTGTGTATTTATGTGTGTATTTATGTGTGTATGTATGCGACTGTCATAGATGTATTGTTCTCATTATGAGTGGTGGTCTGTTGTTGAATGATTGTTGTGTGTCTGTCATCTATTGTAAATAGTATGTTGTATATCTTTGACTGTTTCCCATGTATCATTCTGTCTTTATTATATTGTAATTTTTACCCTTGTTTTTAGGTGACAGTGTCGACTGTCAAGGGACTACAGATGAAAAATAGCCTTTGGCTAATTCTGGCATATTTACAGAAATGTTAATATGCACTGTCCCCTTAAATTAAATTAAATAAATAAATAAATAAATAAACAAGTAGGTGTATTAGTTTCAGTGTAGTTACCTCCTCCCTTCAGGCAGATATAAGACAGTGTCCTCCAACATCTGACCAGAAGAGAAGAAGCAGACCAAAATAAACATTTGTCCAGTTGGCAAATTGAATTTCTCCTTTTGCTTAAAGGTCCTACATTATGCAAAATTGACTGAGCTTCAAGTAGAGTTATAATGTTGTTACCAAAAACATACCCAGAAATATGTTTTGTTTCATTCACACATGAAGTAAGTCTTTATTATTGGTCTGTTTACATGGCACATATGTCAAATATTCAATTCAATTCAATTACACCAAAACCAAATCAGGGATTACACAAACTCGAGGAGGTCACACTGTCTTAAAAAAAACCCTCTATGGACCATCCCTATGCCACTAGCTGCAGGCAGACCTGCTGTCATGCTGTAAGCAGCACAGCCTTAGGTCTGCAGGAAAGACTTATGCTACTAGTTTAAAGTAGCCAAAGCGTGGCTGGTTGAGAGTCTCTGGCAATCACAAAAGCTGACTGGACACATAGTGGATCTAAAATAGTGGACCAACATCAGCAGCTGGAATGTCAGCCAGGATTCTAACTAGGGGTGGGCGATATCTCGATATTTAAAATATATCGAGATATTTTGGAAACTCGATATGAATTCTGGCATATCGATATATCGCTATAATACTTACGTTTACTTCTGGTTTCGCCGCTTCGCTTGTTTTGCCTTCTTTGTGCCGCGCTCGCCTCCGCCTCCTCGCTTATTAGTCCAGGAGCCCAGAGACATTTGTTTCACATCTTGAGTACGAAAGGTTTAACCCCTGGAATGGATAGGACACTCACACAGGACCCTTAAAAGGCCTTTCTTAAGTTTTGAAAATGTGGATAACCAGTAGAGGGCGCCACCCAAAGTAGCCAAAAAATCAGATTTGCTTCACACCCCTGAGTACATCCACCAAACCTCTGCCAAAATGTTCAGTCTTGGGGTATATTGAAAAAATGTGATTTCTTAAGTTCATAATTGTGGACTAAGGGGCTTAAGAAGGGCCTATGTTACCCCCAAATTCACGTTTAATTCACATCTTGAGTACATCCATTAAACTTGACTGAAATATAGTCCATGACCAACTGTTTAAGAATCCATAATTCTTAAGTTCATCAGTTGTGGATAAGGGGGCTTAAGAAAGGGCCAAAATGTCAAAATACCCCAAAAATGAGATTTAATTCACATCATGAGTAGATCCACCAAACATCTTCCAACATGTTAGGTTTGGGGATGACGCTTAGAATGAGTGTTTCTTAATTTCTGCACATGTGGACTAAGGGGCTTAAGAAGGGCCTATGTGACCCCAAATTAATGTTTAATTCACATCTTGAGTACATCCATTAAACTTGGCTGAAATGTAGTCCATGCCCAACAGTTGAAGATTCCATGATTCTTAAGTTCATCAGTTGTGGGAAAAGGGGCTTAATGCCACCCAACCAAATTTGGTATTTGTTCATCCCTTTACTGGTCCATCTCAAAGAAGACCAAAGGTCCTTTCAAAAGCATTAGAATCCAGATCGTTCAAGCGGGAATTGACAGTATTTTTATCACGGAATGGCAGGATGACTCTTATGCTTCAGTTCTTGAGAATTGCGAAGTGGTCTTAGATGTTCCATCTGGGGATTGTTTCCACTTCATGAATGTTGATGGAAAAGTTGAGTGTCGCTATGCGTTCCTGAGATCAAGTCAAATCACGAAGAGGCGGACACCAAGATAGTACGCCATGCTATTGAGGCTGACCAGAATACTGCAGAGGAGACATAGTTGTCAGAGCCCATGACACGGACATTGCTGTGCTCTTAGTCTATCACTGTGGGAAATTAGACAAGACAGTCTGATGGACGTGGGAACGGTGTCAAAGAAGAATCGCAGGGTTCATCAACATCACTGAGATACAAAGGTCACTAGGGCCAGGGTTTGCAAGTCATTGCTAGCATTTCATGCATTTACGGGCCTCGGACTATACCTCAGCATTTGTCAAGAAGGGAAAGGTTAGGCCATTTGCCACATATCTGAAAAACACTGACGCAGAAGGCATTCGAGACACTCACAACAAAGCCCAAGGATGAAAGAAGCTGCAAGGTTCTCCTAAAGTTTACAGCTAGTCTGTATGGAGCCAGAGAAAACTCCAAGGTGTCACTGAATTCCATAGGTACAAACGCTTTGAGACAGTGTATAAACCAAAGATGAGAGGCAAAATCCACTCTAAAAACTAAAAGGATCGATGCCAGTGGTCTGCCCCTTGTGAAGCTGAGGTCATGTGCCATTTGAAACGAGTGGCATTTGTTGCAAAGATGTGGGCTGATGCTGACCATGCAGAACTTGTTCAACATCCCTCAGAAGATGATGGATGGATGCTGGAGAATGGGGTTTACACCCAGTTTGGTTCGATGGTCCTCAGTTACCAGATTCCTGGTGCCAGAAATGCCTGATGACCATGAAGGCGCTGACGAGATTGACAATGAAAGTTTCAAGCGGCTTCATCTGATGAAGAAGATGATGCAAGATGTAGAGGAAAAGCAGAGTCTGATGAAGAGCAGTAGTGGTTGCAACAATGTTCAGACATGACCAAACCTGTCTTTGATTTCAAAGTTGTCATTTGAGTTTCAAAAGATGTCTTTCATTTGTTGACATGTTCAGAGTATAAGACAATCATGTAGTTTAAGTTTTGTAGCTTTATTTTGTAATCAGGCATCATTTGTGAAACTGTCGGGTATAGAGTACTCAGGAGATTCAAAGACAGCTTTTACTTGTTGACATTTTCAGAGTATAATTCAGATTTTCTATCCAATTAATGTGCAGGGTTTATTCATGACATTAAAAAATGTTCAAATATTGATATGCAATGAAGTTTTGCTATCATTTTTTTTCTGGGACATTCTTCATAGGGCAAGAGTTAATTTCCTGTAATCACTCATACTACAGTAGGTTAGTCTTGACTGATGTTGCTTACTTTCATTTGATAGCAGAGATAGCACAATGTTACTGCTTAAACATGAAGCACATTAAATTAGAGGTGGTAAATCTACTATTTTGGGTAATTTGACCTTTGGCCCTTTCTTAAGCCCCCTTTTCTACAACTGATGAACTTAAGAATCATGGAATCTTCAACTGTTGGGCATGGACTACATTTCAGCCAAGTTTAATGGATGTACTCAAGATGTGAATTAAACATTAATTTGGGGGTCACATAGGCCCTTCTTAAGCCCCTTAGTCCACATGTGGAGAAATTAAGAAACACTCATTCTAAGCGTCATCCCCAAACCTAACATTTTGGAAGATGTTTGGTGGATCTACTCATGATGTGAATTAAATCTCCTTTTTGGGGTATTTTGACATTTTGGCCCTTTCTTAAGCCCCCTTATCCACAACTGATGAACTTAAGAATCATGGATTCTTAAACAGTTGGTCATGGACTATATTTCAGCCAATTTTAATGGATGTACTCAAGATGTGAATTAAACGTGAATTTGGGGGTCACGTGGGCCCTTCTTAACCCCCCTTATCCAAAATTGCAGAACTTAAGAAAGACTCATTTTCAGTGTCATCCCCAAGCCTAACATTTTGGAAGAGGTTTGGTGGATGTACTCATCATGTGAATGAAATCTGCATTTTTGGGTATTTTGACATTTTGGCCCTTTCTTAAGCCCTCTTGTCCACAACTGATGAACTTAAGAATCATGGATTCTTAAACAGTTGGTCATGGACTATATTTCAGTCAAGTTTAATGGATGTACTCAAGATGTGAATTAAACGTGAATTTGGGGGTAACATAGGCCCTTCTTAAGCCCCTTAGTCCACAATTGCGGAACTTAAGAAATCACATTTTTTCAATATACCCCAAGACTGAACATTTTGGCAGAGGTTTGGTGGATGTACTCAGGGGTGTGAAGCAAATCTGATTTTTTGGCTACTTTGGGTGGCGCCCTCTACTGGTTATCCACATTTTCGAAACTTAAGAAAGGCCTTTTAAGGGTCCTGTGTGAGTGTCCTATCCATTCCAGGGGTTAAACCTTTCGTACTCGAGATGTGAAACAAATGTCTCTGGGCTCCTGCATTATATGTCCCCTGTGCTCATCCCTGGAGCCCGGAGCTGGCCGCAGACTAAACCAGGACTAGGACTAAACCAGGACTAAACGCGGCCGCAGAGCCCGGGGCTCAGTCGCGGACTAAACCAAGACTAGGACCAGGGCTCTACAGTGCGCCCATTTCACTCGCATTTGCGAGCAAATATTTCGTCGTGCGAACGTGGAAATCAAAACAGGCGCCTCTGTGCGAGTGTTTCTGCAGCCACAATAAGGAGCTGCGCACAGACGTAACGTGACGAGTTAAACTTTCTAAATGCACCTGCCCAGCGCGAGCGCAACCACGACACCTCCTACCGCGCACGACTCCAGCATACGAGCTCCGCGTGTGGCTGATATCACTCATACGAACAAACTCCGCTTCAAAAGACACCCACGCCCCTTTAAACGAGGAGCGCCCCGCAGCAGGACCCACACCTGTCCCACTCATTAGACAGCCCTGTGCTGCTGGACTTCCCTCTCTAAAGCGAGAGCTTTATCTTGGTCTTGTCACGGACTCAAGGTCTGAATACTGAGTGTGATCATATTTGTCACAATGTGCGTTTGGTTTGGTAAACGTGCAGAGACTAAACATCACTTTAAAACAAGAGAATGTAACTCCAGTTAGGAATGTCAAAATACAGGTTTAAAAATCCTGCACACTTTATTCACTTTGAAGCAGTTTTCTTTAAAGTACCAGTGGAAGTTCTCTTAAAGAAGAGGTTTTTAAACTGTGGGTGAGGGTCCAAAAAGGGGCACAGAGTGTTTAAGTGCAGTACTAAATGAATATTAATCAGATAAAATTTGTCTGTTGTTTTTGCAGTAGTTTGGGAGGGGGTTATTTTTCCAGTAAAGATATCGAGATATATATCGTATATCGAGATATAGCAAAATATATCGAGATATATTTTTTGGTCCATATCGCCCAGCCCTAATTCTAACTCATGAGCTAGCTTCTGTGCTAACTCATGAGCTAGCTTCTGTGCTAACTCATGAGCTAGCTTCTGTGCTAACTCTTGAGCTAGCTTCTGTGCTAACTCATGAGCTAGCTTCTGTGCTAACTCTTGAGCTATATCCTGACTTCTTAGACCTGTGGTTGTTTAACCTCATCATTATGACCTTACGCGCTTGGTTGTTGTTGTGCTGTTCCATTGCTATTATGTTGTTCTTCAAGTTCAGTATTTTCAAAAGTTCATCACTTGGCAGTTTCGCAAATTCTTTCCAGTACTCTGCCTGGAACTGGTCATTCAAGGCCTGCAAGTCTATGACTGTCTGTGTGTACTTTTGGTTTTCAGACCGTAACCATTTGATAGGACCCCTTTTGCCTACCACATCCAAATCAGAAATGTCTCTCTTTAGGACACGTTGGTGTTGTAGAAGCGATTTCTTCTCATCTTTAAGCTTTTTCAGATGAGCTTTTAGCAGCTTCTTACTTCCAATTTCCTCCTCAAGGACCAGAACTTGTTTGTACAGGTTGCAGTTTTCTGTTTGGACTTCACTTGTGGCGGCTGTGGCCATCTCGAGCTCCTCCACAAGTGAGCTTTGCTTCTCTCTTTCTTTCAGGAGTTTCTGTGTTTTCTTAAACAGTTTCTTATTCATTTCTTTAACTTTGCTGCCTTCCTTGTCGATGTGCCTGTAGCTCTCCCGCATGACTTTGAGGTTCAGTATTTTCTCTTCCAGTGTGCTGATTTTTTGCAGCATCTGGTCATTCTGGGCCTGCATCTGCTGTGTCCTCTCCACTTTTTGCTTGTAGTCTTTCTCCTTCAGCCGGAGAGCATCATATTCGTGGTTCTTATTCGAAAGATGTTCCTTCAGCTGTGCATTTTCACTTTTTAAGGAGCTCCATGATAGCTGGAAGGCCTCACATTTCTTCCTCCAGCACAAATCGTTGGCAATGTTCTGGTTTATTTTCAAGATCTTGTCCTGTAAAAGCTTATTTTCTTCCAAGCTTCTGTCGTCTCAGATTTTAGTTGATCATAGCGTGCTTTCTCATCTCCCTGTTTTGATTCTAATTGGCCACACTCCTCTGCCAAAGTGAGGTTGTCATATCTCAATACTTTCAATTCGTCCTCCAGATTTCTGATTTCCTCTTGGACTGTCTCTACATTCGGTACTTTCATCTGTAGCTCTTTACACTCCTCGCCAAGTGCCTGATTTTGTGCACGGATGTGATCAATTTCAGAGTTTAATATAGCACGGCGTTCTTCAAAGTCATGTTGAGGCAGTTTTGATTTTAACAGGTCGGAATCTAATGTCAAATTAACATTCTGGACTTTCAAAGATTCCAATTCGTCCTCCAGTTCACGAATTTCTTTTTTAACCGGCTCTACACTAGTTGACTTGTTCTGTAGTTCCGCACACTCCTGGAGAAGAGCCTGATTTTGTGCACGGATGTGATTGATTTCAGAGTTTAATATAGCATGGCATTCTTCCAGGTCATGTTGAGGCAGTTATGATTTTAACAGTTCAGACTCAGATTTCAAATTGCCATTCTGGATGTTCAAAGATTCCAATTCGTCCTCCAGTTTGCGGATTTCTTTTTGAACTGACTCTACAGAAATTAATTGGTTCTGTAGCGCCGCACACTCCTGGATAAGAGCTTGATTTTGTGCACGAGTTTGATCATTTTTAGATCTTAATAAAGCACAGCGTTCTTCCAGGTCAAGTTGAGGTTGTTTTGATTTTAGCCGTTCATGCTGTTCTTGCAAAACACAGTTCTGGCCTTTCAGTGTCTCCATCTCTTCTTCCAGTTTCCTGTGTTCTGCTTGAACTTCCTCTAGATCTCTTTCTTGCCTCACAGGTGCCTTACAAACCTGTTGCAATGCCTCATTTTCTTCACGAATGACTGCACCGTCGAATCCCAGCTTGACGCATTGGTCCTTGAAGATGGCTTCCTGTTTTAACATCGATTGGAAACTTTGATGCAGTTCACAATTCACCTGTTGTAACTGGCGTTTTTTGGCTTGACAACTTAACCTCCCTTTTGAGTTTCTCAGACAGCTTTGCCCTTTCAGTTTCAACAACCTTGACTGAAGGCAAATGATTGTCATGAAGTGCCTGGATTTCCTCATTGAGTTTTTCTCGGCTTTGACCTCCATGTTTAAACCGGTTTGTGGCAGTTCAATGTTTGGATCTGTAACATGCTCCGGTCTCGCCGTCTGTCTGTCTTTTGTCTGCTGGAGTTCCTCTAATAAAGCTTGATTTTCAAGCATGGCAGCGTCATAGGTCGATTTCAGGACAAGAAATGTATCTTTCCCACAAGCACCTTGGAGCTTGCTCTTAAGAATTTCTTGCCGCAACCTGACATTTTGTTTTGTGATGGGGTTCAAAACTGACATGAAGATTTGACAAGATGTTTGGCTCTGAGGCAGTGAACTTAGAGATTTTTTAAAAAAGAGCATTTTAAACTGACTAAAAGAAATAATAATAAGTAATCGTCACCTCTTATAGTTTAAAATGTTATAAGCCAACTTCAGGTTTTGTCAATTTCATTTGATAAAGTTCATTTGTTATAGAAGAAGTTTGTTAGAACTGTACATGAGCATCGCCTGGTGTTTGCGTTACCTAACTCTATTGTATGCGACTTCTGTTAAATCTTAGAAAAAAGAAAAGAAAAAAAAAACAGCGCAGAGGCACGGAGATCGTCCTTACAGCACCTTTAATAATGTTACAGCAGGATTCAAGGCATCAGGGCGACAAACAGGCAAAATGTCAGAGTCTAAAGAATCTACCGAGGTTTCTGATGGTCTGAGCGAGTCTGAGAGTCCAGGTGTCTAACAAACCTTTGCATATTCTAATTATGAACGGCATCTTTTAGCTGATACATAAGTCTGGGAAAATCACAGATTTATTATAAACGTTATCCTTACTGTTGTTATTAATAGTATTTCCGATCTATAGCAATAAAACTTTTGGCTTTTGGATATGAGTAGTTCAGCGCTTTACACAACTTTCGCAGAGCAGAGAGGAGATTTGCAGTCACAGTAAAACAACTAATAACAACTAGCATGCTAACGCACACTTCCAGATTATCGGACAACAAAATGCTTCTGATATGCAGACAGCACGGAGCACATATTTTGACCTCAAGAGTTGCTACTACAAAATTTGTAGGTACAGGACCTTTAACAGAATATTAAAGGGCCTCGAATACTCGTTTTACTAAAGCAGATCATTATATTTAAGATTTTACTGAAGAGTTAAATATTTTCTTCATAATTTGACCACAATAGGACTAACTTACCTAGCAACCATGCAGTACATAGGGCCAAACCCCCTGTAATGTATCGAGATTATTATTTGAGAATTGAAAATGTAAGAAAACATAACTTAACACTTAAAACTTTGTAAAAATGTGTTTCTTTTCTCTAAATTGTGGTGTTTGGATAGAATTACATAGTGTGCTATCTTCTGTATTGAAAGCTCAAAATATTTCAACATTTCTTCACAAAAAGGCTCTGTTCACGCTTACGTCACAAACCAGGAAGACGTTTGGAAAGACTATTACAACTTCCGGTGTAGTTACCGACACTGGGTCCACTGAAGTAAATGTCATCGTTGGTAAAATGAAGCCTGCAACGTTTGTGCTGATTGGAATAATCTGAATTTGGCGCCCTCGTCTCTTCTAATCACATATTCCCAGTGCGTTCGCAGTTGTGTATCAGTGGGGAAATGATGAATACTGAAGTATGGCTGGAATTGTTGATTCGGCGAACATAACGGAACGGTACAGTGACATGGAGATGAAGAAAACTGGGACATTTTCTCATTTTTCATAGATTTTGTCAGACTTACTGCAAATAGAGCTCACCGGATGTTGTTATCGCATGTTTCCAAACATCTTCCTGCTTTGTGACGTAAGCGTGAGCAGCCTATTGCCTCTTGACTTTAATTTCTGTAGCGCAAAACTATTAAATAAGTACGAAACAGTATGTGGACAGTTTTCAGTCCAAACAAGTGCAGTAGTTCCCATTAGAACTAGAAGAAGACCGTGTACTGCCCCGGATGTCCAGGTGGGGGCAGCATTGCTACATAGATTATACTCTGAATATTAGTCAAAAAGTCCAATCCATCAACATGAAATGAAGTCAGTGGAATAAAAACTGACAGCGTGATTAGGGCAAGGATTCATTTTAGGTCAAGACTTGAACGGTAATTGTCAGGGCCTAACTGTGCTCATTATACCAGGATTATTATAGGTTTACTGCGACATAATAAAGTTAATATAATGTGTTTGTTGAAAAGGTCAAGTAGCTCCCTGAGGATTTTAATCACCGATCTGAGCGTCACACTGCGGGTTAATGCGGCAGAAATCACCATTAAACAACAAGAGTTAGAGAAGTTTTTAAGAATTAAACTCTTTACGCTGTAAATCTGCACAGAAATATACATTTAACGTATTTACGCAACATGAGCTGATGCTTCTTTGAATCCTTTTAGTTGTTTTTCCACTTTTACCTATTGTATTTATTTGCAGATTACTTTTTGAAGTTCCCTCGCATCCCATATTCCCCATTACAAACTCCAAATATAATCCATTGTGTTCTGATTGCAGATTGTACCAGAAAAAGCCGAGCGGAGGTGATCTATATTAACCAGCGCTGCAGCTGCTGCTGTTATTATTATTATGAAGCCAGGGTTTTCCCAGCCGAGCGGCGAGGTGTGTTGCCATGGGAACGGGCGATCGGGGGCGGACGGAGAGGCAGGTCCCAGACACATGCCGACTCCGACACGGAAACTCCTCGGATATCAAACGGCAACACAAATAAACAGCATCACAGTGTATTAGGAGACATTATACCATATTTTATACTGACATAAAGCAGTATAGAGATCAGGATTGTGTCGTTTTCAATTAGCCCACCTTTCAGTTAGTCTAATGCTAAACCAATGGAGATTTTAAGATGCTAAAGCTGAAACTATAGCATTAATTCAAAGTATACTGACACTAAAATGCATTTCCCAGTAGTGACTCAGCAGCTTATCTTGGGTTACTCCATGTTTTTGTCCTTTGTTTACTCAAGTTTTGACGTTCTAGCCTGAGCTCTAGACCCCCGGTTTGGTCCAGGCTCTGATCCTGGTTTAGTTCTATCTTAGGGTGACCAGATTTTCAAAATAAAAAACTGGAACATCCCTGGTTTGGGTTGGTTGGTAATGATAAAATTGTGAAACGAGTCCGTATAGTCACATTTTCTTTGTGTTTTTGTCATTTTTAAGCAGCTTTTCTGTATTTTACCTTAACAGTTGACAATTTATGCCTGTTTTTACTGTTGGCAGGGATCAAATTGGTCAAAAATAGGGACACCTGGGACTTTTCTTGGGACAAATAACTAGTTTTGGATAAATCTGCTGGGACAGGGGACACAGGGCTCAAAACCGGGACTGTCCTGAGTAAATAGGGATGTCTGGTCACCCTATTCTATCTAGACTTGGTTTGGTTCAGTTTTAGTCCTGATCTAGTCTTGGTTTAGTCCAGGTTAAGTTCCAGATAAGTCCCTGGTAAGTGTGGTAATAGTTGAAGTTAAGTCTGTGTTTTTGTCTTTAGTTTATTCAAGTTTTGACGTTCTGGTGGTATCATTTTTGGGCGCATAAGCCAAAATGATAAATATGTATTATAAATATATGTATTATGTATAGGCTATATAAAAGAGAGTTGTTTTAGTCACTATTGGCTGAACTTTATCTAGAGCACAACAAACAGCCATGTGCAAAGTTTACGCAGCAGCACAACCTGACGCATCTGCTCAAACCCAACTCCAACAACACAATGTAACACACTGTAACACACCGCTCACAACCAGCCTGACAACCAGCCCCCACAACGTCATGAAAATGCAGCAAAAATGAGGCTCCGGTCACATCCCGGCATCAGCTCCGCTCCTACAGCACAGGGCAGAACACCGGAGCGGCTCCGTCGCTTGTTCATTTACGCATTTACCTGTTAACACTATAACACTGTTTACTGTGAGGCTCCGTCCTCAGATTTGCCCCAAACTAACGAAAACAAGCCTCTTACATTCTCCAGGGGACTGATGCAGAGTGTGTCCTCCACCCACTGTCCTGTTGGTTCTGTCCCTGTCCCGGCCCAGTCAGGTCCAGGAGACAAGGTCCTGGAGCCGAGTGCACGAGTTGTTTGTAAAACTCGTCTTAATTCCACTTCAGTCTGAAAGATACTCCAGTTCATATTAGCACCAGGGCACCGGTGGATTTAAGACAAACTATTAGACAAACATGTCATATCTACCATAGTAGTAGTAGTAGTAGTAGTAGTAGTAGTAGTAGTATCAATCAATCAAACTTTACTGCGTGAATGAAACAAAACACACCTCCAGTTATGTTTTTGATGAGGAAACCACATTATAACAGATCAGAAAAGCATAAAATGGGCCCTTTAAGGCTTTAGTGTTTGCTTGATTAAACAGAGTACACATTTTTTCCACATTTCTGTTTTTCTTTGGGTGAGTCTGTGCTTATAATGTATCTACAATGGAAACAATGGCATAGCCCAGGTCTTTTCTTGACTTTGCGTGAAAAGTTTGAG
Organism: Odontamblyopus lacepedii; assembly: GCA_034769755.1. Classification (NCBI taxonomy): domain Eukaryota; kingdom Metazoa; phylum Chordata; class Actinopteri; order Gobiiformes; family Gobiidae; genus Odontamblyopus; species Odontamblyopus lacepedii. The sequence goes on from CM068360.1 coordinate 27,049,337, forward strand.
AGTACCTCGAGTTTTGCTTATAGCTGAAATGAATCGTGACAAATACACTGTACTTGAGTAAGAGTACGATTACTGAATAACTGCTGAAGTAAGAAGTACAGAGTTTCACAGTCTTGTCTGTACGACCATCGGAGGAACACTTAACTCATCCTTCAAAAAAAAACAAAAAATACTGATGACGTTTGATAAGGCGGTGATGGATGGAGCTGGAAATAGCGCAGATAAAAAGAATTTATTTTGAAGTCAAACTACAAGTACTACTGTCAGTGAAGTAGAGACTGTGCAGTAATGTGCGTTTAAGTTCATTTAATTGTGTTTTACTATTCATTTTTATTTATTGATTGATTGATTTCGAGTTTGGGCCAAAAGAGAAACGATAATAATTTACATACTACACATACATTGAAAAAAACAGTGAAGCACATTTCTCAAAAAGGAGCGGGAAGAAGAAAAAAGTTATATTATCCCACCCCTTTTCATGACATAGTTTCAAAAAGGATGTGGTTGCGTATGTACACTGATCACAAAACTTTACAAATACTTACATAAAGCAAAATAAATTACACCCTATACATACAGCTCCGGAAAAAATAAGAGACCACTGCATTTTTTTTTTCTGAAATCAGCATCTTTACATGTGTGACGGCCGTTTTATTCCAGCGTCTGTTGAATTCCAACACAAACACACCTCATTCTGCTTCATGAGGCACTGATCACCTGAACCAAACCTGAAGTAAGGAGGAAAAGGAGAAAAAAAACCCGATTTCTGAACTCTTCCTAAGTTAAAACATTAGTATTGTGTTGTTTAAAAATGATCTAGTTTTCTTCGCTTTATTTGAGGTCTGAAAACATTTAATCTTGTTTAAATCTTTTATTTTGACCATTTGTCATTTTCTGCAAATAAATGCTCTAAATTACAATATTTTTATTTGGAATTTGGGAGAAATGTTGTCAGTAGTTTACAGAATGAAACAAAAATGCTAATTTTACTCAAACACAAACCTATAAGTAGTAAAATCAGAGAAACTGATCATTTTTAACCCATATTCTTTCTTTTTTTGTATTGTACTGTATTATGTTTTACGGTTATTTTATGTGTATACTTATTTTTTACCCAGTGCTGTCACTCAACCTTATACCCAAAATCAAAAATGTCTTTATAATGTCTTTTTTGAAGCTGTAAATAATTTTTGAAGCTGTATATTTGTATATTTGGTCAACTTGCTTCACGTTTTCTCCCACAGATAAACACAAACTCTTCCTATTCCCGTTCTTATTGAAATTATTAATTGTTTTGTGGTAAACTGGTGAATCTAACTTAATCTTGAGTGGATTTTCGGGTGATTTGTACAAAAATACGACTATAAGAAAACACTCTTTACAGCTCTATACCAGTATGATGTTCAAATTTGTGTAGTTTGTGTAAAATACGCACGTCTGCAGTGATGTTTACCTGGTCATGAACACAACATGATCTGTCAGTCACGCCGTAGATCACCACGGTAACAGACACACGGGGAGCACGGAGGCCTGTGATTGGTCAGCGACAGACGCAGCACTTCCTCATTCTGTCCGTCTGTGGGGACAAAAAAAACATCGTGTTCAACAAGTGACAAAAGGATTAGATTTTCAAGCCCGATCTGATAAAGCCGCGTTATTAATCTTTCGAAAATTGCAGTTGTTGATTGAGTTTGAGAAAAGGAAGGAGTCTCAGGGGGGTTTAAATTCACAGGACGTAAACTGGCCTGATTTCTGTGGAGCAAAGTATGTCTTAACCCTTTACAGACAGGTTTAAAGGTCGATGGTGTAACTTTTCTGTCTGCTTGTCTCCATAGAGATGTTGCTGCTTTGTCTGCTGCTTTATCCATCTTGCGTTTACTCAAGAACTCTGGGTTTTATTGACTTAAAAACGTGCATTCTTACCGTGAGTGGGCTCGCCTCTCCGCAGATATGACATGTAACTTGGCCCTGTAGTGTCACCTGCGGGTCTCTGTAGAGATAAATACATGTAAAGACATACTGTGGAACATTCCAGACAATATTTGCATGGAGAGAAACTGGTGACGGACGCTCCACCAGAAATATTACACACTTTAAAGAACAGGTATTTTCCAAAATTGAGTTTTTTGAGCTTTTAACCCCTTAACGCCTGAATTTAAAATGTTTTTATGTGTTTTTGCCTTTAAGTAAATGGTCAATTAAGTTCAGATTATTAATTTGACTATAGCAAAAACAAAGAAATTAAAAAAGAAAGGAAATTGGGTATGTTGCAAATGCGCAACAACTAGAAACAAGTTCTTGCTAAAGGTTCCTTGGAAAGTCCTGCAGCTGCACAAACCGGCACTGGGAGAATGCAGCTGCTCCCTCATCTTATACCTTAATCCAAATGATTTGTTGCATATTTGTGACGTTAAGCGGTTAACCATGTTATACTGCTATACTACTCTTCAAAAACATATCTAAAGTTGCTTTTTTGCTTCATTTCACACTTGTTTCATGCATCCATTAATCCAAAGTGGTCTTCTCTGAGCACTGAAAAAAGCTCCATTTGCATTTTGCCTGTTTAGTTGCATCATAGATAAATGTCTGGACTTATATTACAACATTTTTAAGCCCATAAACCATCAGCAGGCTCATTCTACAGTCAAACTGTGTTCACAACAAGCGCATGGCCCCATTAGCTGAACATTCACAGGGATCATTTGTTTACCTCATGGTTGTTCAATCCAGTTGCTGTGGAAAACTCTGTATTATTATATAAAATATGAATCAAAGAGCAAATTACTAAAGACTGTTACATACATTTCCACAGCCTGAGATCATTTATCGCCACTAGTTTTGTGGAGTTTGCTGCTGTCAGCTGAGCAGAAATGACGTCCTATAATTACCACAGAAATAATCATTAATAATTTTAGAAATAGGCGAGGCGGCACGGTGGCTGAGTGGCAACACTCAGGCCTCACAGCAAAAAGGTTGCAGGTTCGATCCTGTGTGATTCTGTGTGGAGTTTGCATGTTCTCCCCGTGTCTGGATGGGTTTCCTCTGGGTACTCCGGTTTCCCCCATCAACCTAAAACATGCCCGCACCCCTATGAACTAACATCAAGGACCATGTTGTCCACCCTCCTGTGGGCTCACCACCTGCAGAGGGGTTCATAGGTGCTATGAGGATTGGGCAACAGGCTGCCCCCGCGACTCAGCCGGATTAAGCGGGAGAAGGTGGATGGATGGAATTTCAGAAATAAACTCGCACAAATGAAAATAGTCACAGCACAAACGTTTTCTATAATTTTTGCTGTTTTGAGGCTATTTAACATTTTGAGAGGCTGGATGACGTCATCGGCAGAAAATAAACTGTGAACATCTTAAGAACCAGAATCACACAAATGAAACTTTTTGCAGCACAAAACAACACAAACGAAGCACAAACAACTGACACAATTTTGGACGTTTTAAAGCATTCTGAAGCTTCCTGGGGACTGATCCCAATTTGACTTGTAAAAGAATCATTAATTTCTCCAAAACTAAAGCAGCACAAATGAAACTTTCTGCAGCACAAAACGAAACACAAACGATTGACATAGTGTAGGTTTGAGTTTGATGGGGCCAACTTCACGCAGGTGTTTTCGAACATTATAACATGGTAGAAAGAACAATTTTCTATAATACTCCATCTTTAAAACCATATTCCTGCCACCAATTTGCTAACAATTTTCATTCGCAGCATCCTTACTGCTACATCATCCAATTCCACATGCTCCTGCCTTATTCATCTTATACGATATTAACCCAGGCTGAAGCTATCCAGAGATTGTGTCTATAAACAGTCCTGGAGAGACCGAACCGTGAGTCAAACCCCTATTAAACCCATATTGAACTGAGCTGGTTTACGGCAACAGTACAATTCTATTAAGAGGCGACAGAGATCGGAGATGCGCTGGTGTGTTGATTTATGAAAATATTTGCACGTTTTATCACACGAGAGGCCATTTGTGAATAGACATGTTAGGTAGCGGTCTCAGTAAATGAAAGCGTGTCCTCGTGTGGAATAGAAATGTTGCACGAGGTTGTTGGAATAGATTTGTAGAGCAGAGGATAGCTCGGTTCCCATTGAAATGCATGTAATTAAAGCCACGCCATTTCATTTCTGTGTGTGCTGGAGAAATGTTAGAGCTGAAATCACAGCATCTATAGAAATGGTTGACAGGTGCAGCGATATTAGCTCTGTTGAAATTCCTTCTCCTTTCAACTGCAAGGCTCAACCGAATGTTAGCGGGGTGTTCGAGAAATGAAAACTTTCGGTGTATTTTGGTAGCTTTTTAAAGGTGCGTTATGTGACTTTTCTGGAGGAGGGTTTGCCAGCTGCTCGTGTTTCTTTGTCTGGAAAGTACCACAATACAGTATCTTTTTGTATGGTGATGAGGACAGATAGGGATTACCTGGGCAAAAAATCGATTTAAAATGAAAATCAAGTTGGCAAGATTCATTTCTTCCTGAAATCAATATTCAAGATTTTTTTTATACAGCGCATACATGTGGCCATACCGGCTCGTCAAAGCCTGATCCCGTCAGATCTCAGAAGCTCAGCAGGGCCTGGGTAGTACTTGGATGGGAGACACTGGGAATTCCAGGTGCCACAGGGGGGCGCCAGTGGCAAAAACTGTCGTTGTGTCCACAGGCAAGACACTTCACCCACATTGCCCAGTATGAAAGTGGTGTGTGCGTGGCAGGACTCCCTTGAAAAAGAGTAATCTCAATGGGACTTTCCTGGGTAAATAAAGGTTAAAAAAAGAAAAAAAATTGCATTCGCAAATATTTCCTATAATAATAATAATAATAATGCATCAGTTTTATACAGCGCTTTTCTGGACACTCAAAGACGCTTTACAGAGCATTATTCATTCACTCCAGACCCGGTGGTAAGCTACTATTGTAGCCACAGCTGCCCTGGGGCAGACTGACAGAAGCGAGGCTCCAATCTGCGCTTCTGGCCCCTCCGACCACCACCAACACTCACGCGCACACCACTTTCATACTAGGCAATGTGGGTGAAGTGTCTTGCCTAAGGACACAACAACAGTTTTTGCGACTGGCCCCACTGTGGCACCTGGAATTCCTTGTGGTCTCCCATCCAAGTACTAACCAGGCCCTGCTGAGCTTCTGAGATCTGACGGGTTCAGGCTTTGACGAGCCGGTATGGCCACACTATAGACTTTCCGTAGTCACTTCCTGCAGTGCGTCTCTCACTTTTCCCCCGAGAACAACAAAGGCACAAACAAATCTCGGTCATAGAAAGAACACTCATATAATCCACTGAGTCGTGTCCTTTAGTCCGACAGAAGCTGACGCATCAGAGCTGCTTTTTTCCAGCATTTACATTTTATGCAAATTAGTCATGTGACTTTAAGTTTTGTTTCTTTAAAACGTAAACAAATGTGCCAAAGCTGCATTAAACACATTCTAATGTCAAATGGGCTGATGTGGCTCTATAGTGGTTATGGTTTATATGTTGTAGAATTGAGTTTATGCAGATTAGTAATAATAATGATGACCATTTTAATATAAAACATTAATGGTTAACGATTATTAATTGTTAATCCTCCCGGCGATTGATTAAGAAAATTAATGAAAGGCTCATCCCTACTGTGGACCATAAGAAATGCTTTCAGTTTATTCGGTGGAGAAGAGAGGTTTTCACAACATGGTGAAAGTTTTGGATTCTGTTATTTGGTTGAATTGAATCAAATCAAATTGTGAATCGCGCTCTTTATTTTTTAAAATCTTTTTTTTTTCACCCAGCTCTAATATAGATACAGTCATATCTGTGGAGAGGCTACAGGGCTCATAGTAAAACGACCTCTTTTTCAAGGTACGTTTGAGCAGTAAAAACATCCACAATTAAATAAATGTAAAGTATAGGTGAGTTTAATGTCAAACTGTTGAACATTCAAGCAGGAAAGTTGCATAGTGTACACTGTGAACCCAAACATTCAAAGTACTTAAATAGATTAAATTGTGTATAGTCAAAGTTTTAGAAATAGTCCTACTAACTTAATTATGTCAAGCCGCTGTGTATGTTCTTCTTTTTAACTCACTTTAACTCATATTTTTTGATTAAAGGTATAGTTGTGGCTATAAGTGGGAGTAACTTAATTAATTACATAGATCAGGTACAACGCTGAGAATGATAAAGTCCTGTTATTTCTTTTATTTCAAATAGCTGAGATGATTTAAAAATAAACTTTCTATAATACATGTTAAAATACAATACAATGACTTCAACAAATAAGTGAACTTATTCCAGTGGTTTGCAAACTCCCAATTTTAAGACAAAATAAATACATTTTTTAAAAAGGAGTTGCTTTAACAGAAAACTGAGTCATATGAACTGCAAATATTTAAGTTGAGCTAAATAAGCACTTTTAATTCAGATGTTTTCAAAAGGTACAAGCAGCAAACCATCCAAACCTTTAAGTTCTGGACGACTGTGACTTAAGTTCATAAACTGTACTGACCGTGACCCAGTGTCCTCACAGCTAAACTCTCTCCAGCATCATTTCCTCCAAGAAACAGGCAGGTGTTGTATGTCAGTAAGCAGCAAATAAACAATGTCCTTTAAAGTTAGAATATATAGACAATAAAACGGTTAACACGAGCTGAGCAGTAACACAGACAACTCCAATAAGCTCCATTAGCACGACTGGAACATCTCAAATAGCATCAAATGTCACAAACGTGGACAAAGTGCTACAAACATACCTGTCAACATTCATATTTAATATAAAACTTACCCTTATTGCCACTCAAAGGGCTGAAAATGAGAGGAGGCTTCAGATTCTGCAGCCAAACACATCATGGACTGATTGACTTTCATGAAGCTGGTTGTTTTCCCTCTGGCCACCTACTGGCTAAATACACCACCACAATCGTGACTAGCGCCCTCTAGCAGGCTGGATGAACACAATATTAAACAGTTTCAATACATCAACTTAAAATAATTGAGGGAATCGATTGCCTCAGTTATTTGAGCTACAGGGACGACAGATGTAAAGTCATCTTCAGGCTAATTCTGCCGTATTTACAAGTGTCTGTTCATGAATATGTTTTGTCCCTTGTAAATATATATCCATGCATCCATCTTCTTCTGCTTATCCGGGGCCAGGTCGCGGGGGCAGCAGTCTAAGCAGGGGCTCCCAAGCTTCCTCCTCCCCAGCCACTTCCTCCAGCTCCTCCGGACGGACCCCGAGGCGTTCCCAGGCCCAGAGACATAGTCCCTCCAGCGTGTCCTGGGTCTTCCCCGGGGCCTCCTACCGGTGGGACATGCCCGAGGGAGGCGTCCAGGAGGCATCAGAACAGATGCCCGGGCCACCTCAGCTGCTCCTCTCGACGTGGAGGAGCAGCGACTCTACTCTACTACTCTACAACGGCGAGGGGGAGTCGCACTTGTAAATAAATAAAACAAACAAAAAAGATGAAGATGAAGGGAAAGTTTAACACCATACTGTGAAACGTTCCAGACAAAGCAATAACATCTCCATAGAATAAAAAAAAAAAAATTGGACCTTTCACCAGAAAAGTTATCCAACGCACCCTTAAATATAATTTGTAGTATACCAAGATGGGTCAATGCAGCCAAATACTTCACAAACAGGAAAACAAAGCTCAACTCTTACATCCAGGACTCATTATATTCCCTCTGTGGGGGTCAAACACACCGAGTACAAAGCAAAGCTCGTGTCCAGCTGCATCATGCGATTTGTTATGCTCAGAAAATCCATGAAACATTATTTACACCATGTGGTCGAATCAATTTCACTTCAGGTTTTGGCCTTAAACTCCTTGGCTCCTTATTCCCAGCTCTTAAAATGGTAAAACGTATTGAATTCTAAAGCTACACACTCACTGTAAACATGGTGATGCTATCGGGTATAAAGTAGCTGTCGTTGTGATAAATAGAATAAATAGATAAATGCACATAGAAATGGGTTTGGTCCATGTTCTGTAAAAACGTTGGTTTAGTTTTATGATACTGGAGTTTTCCTGTTTGCAAAGTGAGTCAGAGTATTGTGAAAAACATCCTTTGCACTCAAAACCACAACAGTGTAGTACAAAATTTTGACCTAATATGAGGAAATTAAAATAGGATATGGAAAAAAAGGGTTTAAAACTCCCGAATTACACTATTTTCTGATCTACAGTTTGTTTTAATGTTGTTTAATCATCCAAAACATACCTGGAGTTGTGTTTTGTTTCAGTCACACACGAGACCTGCATATTTAAGCTCAGTCTTTCACTTCGTTCCACTTTGTGATGTCATGTGGTGATACAGGAAGTGCTCCACTGTGTTTTTAAACTCCACACACCTTCACGAGAATCATTTGGATGATTTCAACTCTAGATCTGCCCGTATTTACTGAATTAAAGGTAAAACGTAGCTTGAAAACTACCACTACATGACATCACAAGGTGGAGCAGAGCGTTTTGAGCTTTGGAAACACAGACAGACTGTGTGAATAAAACAAAACACAACTCCAGGTACATTTTGGATGAGGTAACACGGTTCTAAGATCCAGACTTTGGTCCTGATGTCAGTTTTGGGATGAATTAGAATATGATTTTGTACACTGTGGTGCAAAGCAAGAAAAATGATCTGATCAAGGCTTTTTTGCCGAAATGTTATTCAACAAAAACTTTAAAAAGCTTTTGGACATCGGCCATCTGAGTGTGTTATGTATTTATTCGCTTTTATTTTGCTGTTCTTTGCATTTGCACCTCTACAAGAACTTTGGTCTGCGTTTTCTGTTTTGATTAAAGACGCTGTACCAGATTTTTCCATATATTTCAGCAATTTTCTTTCTTGCCCCAGTCCAAATATATCATATGAGGTCAAAAGAAGTCTGCTGTCTGTATTAGTAATCAGGAAGTGTGTGTTAGCATGCTAGTTGCGGTTAGCTTTACCATGAGGGCAAAACTCTGCACTGATCGCAATTTTAAGGGCATGTTTTGTTTGTTATTCTGGTGGAGCGTCTGCCACCTGCTCGTCTCCATGGAGATGCTATTACTTTGCCTTGAACGTTCCAGCATATGGCATTAAACGGCACCTTTAGGACTAGTTATGCGTCAGATCTGTGAAGATACAGAAGATACAAATTTATTAGATCACTACCCAGCATAAGGTGTAATTTAACAGTATTTCTGTTTACCAAAATATCTTTTTATGCTTCTATAAAGGTTAATCCTCCAGTATTTGCAAGATCTTTTAATCAAAAGTGAGTCTTTAATGCTGATATATAACTATTGGTGCTATCCATAAATTTTCACGTTTAATGTTTTCCAAAAATAACACCAAAGTCTCATCCAAAGCAAGTCTCTGGGAACAGCAAGAAACTATTTGGAAGTCAGTAACAAAAGAGACTTTGCAAAACGACATAAAAACAACGCAGCAAGAATGAACGCCACAAAATATTCACAAAATATTCACATTTTTGGTTATTATTTGTCAACAAGGACTATTTTGTTGGTCGTTTTCTTCATGAATAACAATGAAAGCGTTAATTTGAAACACATTTTTGATATACTATGACGTTATTTATGTTTTCTTGTTTTGACGACGCGCTGTATAATCTGCGTCAATGTAAAAATGTGGGGTTTTTTTGCGATAAAAACATCAACCGCTACCAGAAAAGCTACATAATACAGCAACTCTGAATACACCTTTTTCTATTTTGAAATAAGATGCAACTGTTTTACTTTTGGTCAAGAGGTGAAAAAAAAACAAAGCTGCGCATCCTTGAGACTTGAGTAATTAATTAACCCCGAGCATCTTCAGTTAATAAAAAACATCAGGACAGTGGCAGGCATAACTTTTTTTATCTGTTTGTCTTTCCCTTGTGTTCTGGAGGCAAACGCCCACTCGGGTTTGTGGAGTGTGTCAGCAGAAACAGGAGCAGAGACACAAACGCAGGACTTTAAAGGCTCCCATAAGACTCGGTACAGTGTGTGTGTAAGTACAGCTACAAAACAGGGCCGCGAGGAACTCATAAACAAAGAGATATTACACAGTGGAGCAGGGGAATGAAATACTTTTATTCAAACAGGCGACTTTTTAGTGTATCCCGTATCATTAGTGTAATTAGTAGCAGGAAATGCAGTTCTATGTAAAATGTAATTACAGAAGGATTGGAACAAATAAACCGGGAGATACTGCAGTAGGAGAGGGTGAACCCAAATACTTTGAATACATGTAGTAATGATGTTAGCGTGCAGTACTTTTTGTAGTAGCAGTTGTAATAGCAGTAGTAAAGCTGTAAACATTATGCTAATTTAGTATAGCGAAGAAGTACAATTTATTGTTATGGTAATTACAATTGCAGTATTTGTTTTATAGTAGTTGTAGTAAGTAATATTAAGAAGTAAATGCAAGTAGTACAAGACTTTCTGTGAGATTTATTGGCTGTGTACATTGTAGTAGAGGTCGTAAAAGTACATTTTGAATAAAAAATGGTCATGTTTGTAGTATTTGGTCATGGAAATTGCAGTAAAAGTGGTGCTAATAGTAGTTTACTGAGGTATTATTACACAATGAGGTACTTTTACCTAAAAAGTAAAGTAAAAAGTTACAGTTTTGTTTATTTTTTGTAAAGAGGTCCATCACCTGCTCGTCTCCATGTAGATATTACTGCGTTGCTTAGAATACTCCACAGCCTGGCATTAAAGAAATCAGTGTTGCTTTTATTCAGTTATTTGTGTTTTATTGGTCAAAAATCCCTTGTACAAACAGTGAGGCCGCCTCTCCACAGATCTGACCCCGTGACTCCACATGCCTCCCTCCAGGGGGATAGTAAAAAAGTTACTCCAAACAGCAATAATAGATTTCTTTTTTTTGTTAGTAAGTGCAATGTTACGGCCCCAGGCCTCCAGTTCTTTGATTTGTGTTGTGTGTTTTGATTTCTTTCGTCATTTGGATTCCTGCTGGGAGAGCCCTGGTCCCTGATTGGTGGGAACTTCAACTCTCGGCCACTCCCACCTCACCTCCAGCCTCCTCCCCCTATTTAAGAAGATTCCTCTCACCTGTTCAGGGCTGCTGGCCTTTGTGGCCAGTCTGCCATTTTGTGTTTGTGTCTCTTTGTGTCAGTCACTTTGTTTGTACTAGTATGTGACTTTGTGTGTGTTGAGACACTTGGTTAGTTTAGTTCGGTTTTGTGCCTTTTTGTTTTGTCACTTGTTTCTGTTTGTGGGTTTATGTGATTTTGCTTTGGGACACTTGTGATTTAGTTTTGTTTGCGTCCCTTAGTTTAGTCACTTGTGTTTTTGTGTAAGCCCACGTGACTCGTTTTTGGCACAACTTGTTATCCTGTCCTTTTTCTTAGTTTAGGTTATTTTATGTACATATTTTAGCTTGTTTTGTTTAATTTACCTTGTACATTCCTGTTAATTAAATTACCTTATTTATTCCATTTTACATCTTGGTTATTTTGTTACTTCCGCGGTCCCTAGCAGAGCTGGGTCGTAACATGCAAGTAGTACAAGACTGTGAGATTTATTAGCTTTGTACATTGTAGTAGAGGAAGTAAAAGTACATTTGGAAGAAAAAAATGGAAATGTTTGTAGTATTTGGTCATAGAAATTGCAATACAAGTAGTAGTTATAGTAGTTTACTGTGATATTATTACAAACACATTAAGGTACTTTTACCTACAAGTAAAAATTTACTCCAAAATGCAACAATAGAATTTTATTTTGTTAGTTTTGTTTGATTTTCGGGGTCCGTCACCTGCTCGTTTCCATTTAGATATATTGTGTTGCCTAGAATGTTCCACAGCATGGCTTTAAAGATATCATTTCTGCAAGTAGTACAAGACTGTGTCTGTATACATTGTAGCAGAGGCAGTACAAGAACATTTTGAATAAAAAAAATGGTCATGTTTGTAGTATTTGGTCATAGAAACTGCAGTAAAAGTAGTGTAATAGTAGTTTCTTGAGATATTATTACAAACACATTGAGGTACTTTTACCTATAAGTAAAAGTTACTCCAAAATGCAACAATATCTCTTTTTTTGTTAGTTTTGTTTGTTTTTTGAGCGTCCGTCACCTGCACGTCTCTTTTTAGATATACTGTATGTCCTAGAAAGTTCCACAGTATGGCATTAAAGAAATCAGTTTTGCTTTTATTCAATTATGTGTGTTTTACTGGTCAAAAATCCCTTGGCTGCCTCTCCACAGATCCGGCCCGGTGACTCCACATGCCTGTCTCAGCGGGGTTACGTTTAATGCCACACTGTGGAACACTCCTGGAAAAGCGATGACATCTCCATGGAGACAGAGTACATTTGTAGTGACGAATCTCAAAGTGTGAGTGAAATCGAGTTCAGCCTTTTATTACATCCCAGGTTTAACTGCACAGATAGGCTAACCTGATTATTTTTAAGACCTATAACACTATCACTTTCCATTACGACATTTCCAGCAACATTTTATGAACTAAATGAAAGCGTGATTAATTCAGAGAGCGCTGCAAACCAGATTATCCACTGTGTTCATATCTCAAACCTGCTCTTGTGAAAACAGATTGGGTCCATCAAAGTGAGTGGGGGAGGGAACTTCTCAAACTCTTTCAATAAAACTAATTAAAAGCTTTGAACAGAGGCTTATTATTATGCGTTAGTCGTAGCGGTGCAAAATTTTATTCAGGTTTTGTAGGGGTTATGTGAGGTCCCCCGTCTGTGCCGTCGTGTTCTGTTGTGTCGTTTGGATATAGAAATGACTGAAATGGCTAAATTTGAGAGCGCAGGTCAAAATATGGGCACACAAAGCGGATTCAGATGACTCACGACTATTCAGCTGCACGGAAAAGGACATTTAGATCATAACGCCAAAAAGCAAAAGCACTACTGGCAGAGAGGGGTGGATGAGGAGTGCTAACTGGAGGCACTGCTCTGTCTGAGGCTTCTTAGACTTTAATCTACGTTAAAATACATTTAGTCTACATCCCGCTCCAAGTACCGCAGCAGTTTCCTAATGTTGTGAACCTGTTCACTCATATGGCAATAAAACCTTTCTGATTCTGAATCTGATTCTGAGCATTTTGGAGTTTTATTTTTATTTTTCAGATTTTTTTTTTTACTTTGGATTTTTGTTTATTGTATTTTTGCATTTTTGTACTTCTTATATTGTACTTCGTATTTTTGTACTCTGTACTTTTTTATTTTTTTGTATTGTATTGTATTTTTGTATTTTTTGTATTGGATTGTTGTTTTTTTTGTACTTTTTATATTTATTGTTTTTTTTTTTTTATTACTTTTACTTGAAATTCAAAAATGTTTTATAGCTTGAAAAACAAGCATCCTTACCGTGAGCAGCTTGCCTCTCCACTGACCTGACTCAACTGCCCATCTCCTTAGGCCTATAGCTTTGTCTGAAATGTCCCAAAGTGTGGCTTTAACTTGCTATCTCCATGGAGGCCGTCTTTAAACATGAATTTCATCCCATGCAAATAGAACATATAGAGTTAAAGAGTGGTTAACTGTGCTGCTTGCCTCTCCACTGCCCTGACTCGGCCGCTCGTCTCCTTGGGGCTCACCCTTATCCCGGGTGTTGCTCCGCGGAGAGGCTGTGGGCAGTGGGAGTAGAGTCTGCCGGCGCCGGAGCAGATATATTATGTAAATGAGCGCATTAGCCTACACGGCGCTCGTTCACAACACGGTTCATAATGAAGAGCTGAGAGTGAAGTCTGACACAACATTTCATTACTGTGCAAACACAAACACACCGCACGGGGTTAGCACCAAAATAAACAACGCTAAGTCGTACAACTGTATAAACTTAGCGGGAAAAGTAGCAGAAGGAGAAGCTGTAGCAGTAGCAGAGGTTAGCAGAGGTTATATTTGTACTATAACTTGTACTATAACGATTAAAGCTCCTATATTACGCAAAATTAACTCTTGTGCGCTTTAAGACGCGTTATAATGACGTTACTTCATCAAAAACATACCAGGGGTTGTGTTTCATTCACACATTTGAGTAACATTATAAAACATGATCAGAAATAGCGTAATATGGGCCCTTTAAATAAGTATAGATAGAAAAGACAGTTCAGTAAATTCAGTATGCATGAAGTAGCCTATAATATTGGTAACAACAACATTAGTAGTAGTAGTAGTAGTAGTAGTAGTAGTAGTAGTAAAACATACAAACTCAAACATACAAAATGACAGTAAAGTGGACTTACCTTACACAGAATCGCTCCATCTCCTGGGAAATGAAGCTGGAACCGCTTCACTCTGAGGTTATGTTGTACGCAAATGCTTATTCAAGTAATATATTTTACAGTCTAACAGTACTTTTACTTGAGTCATATATTTTATAGTGTAAAAGTACTTTTGAGTAACATATTTTACACTTGAGCAACATATTTTAACAGTACATTTACTTGAGTTATATATTGTACAGTAACAGTACTTTTGAGTTATATATTGTACAGTAACAGTACTTTTGAGTTATATATTGTACAGTAACAGTACTTTTGAGTTATATATTGTACAATGTAGTACGCTGACTTCAGTAATATATTTTACAGTGTAACAGTACTCTTACTTGAGTAATATAATATAATACAGTGTAAAAGTACTTTTACTTGAGTTATATATTGCACAGTAACAGCACTTTTACTTGAGTAATATAATATAGTGTAAAAGTACTTTTACTTGAGTTATATAATGTACAGTGTAAAAGTACTTTTACTTGAGTTGTATAACGTACAGTGTAAAAGTACATTTACTTGAGTTATTTATTGTACAGTAACATTACTCCTAATTTAGACATATATATTGTACAGTGTAATAGTACTTTTTACAGTATAACAGTACTTTAGTAATTTAGTGATGTATTGTATAGTGTAAAAGTACTTTTACTTGAGTTATATATTGTGCAGTAACAGTACTTTTACTTCAGTTGTATATTGCACAGTGTAATAGTACTCTTACTTGACTAACATATTTTAACAGTACTTTTACTTGAATTATAGATTTTACAGTATAGCAGTACTTTTACTTGAGTTATATAGTGTACAGTGTAACAGTATTCTTAAATTAGTATTATATAGTACAGTGTAACAGTACTTTTAATTGAGAAACATATTTTAACAGTACTTTTACTTAAGTTATATGTTGCACAGTGTAAAAGTACTTTTACTTCAGTTATACAATGTACAGTGTAAAAGTACTCATACTAATATATATTTTTTACAGTATAACAGTAATCTTAATTTAGTAATATATTGTACAGTGTAACAGTACTCTTACTCGAGTATAAGTTTATTTACTCTTCCATTCGTGAGTAAATCCACGAGTAACAAAAGTTTCATGTCGACAATATGAAATCGTTTGTTTTTCTTGCTCTGCTCCTTCAGCTCATGATTCATTTTTCTCATTCGTCTGGAAACGACAGACGCTGAGAAACTGCACATAGTTTGAAAATCTGTCTTTTCATTTAAACTTTACTTCAAATTAAATCCCAAATCTCCACACAGTTCGTTTTATAGCGACTCTTAATTTAACTGTCGTTCACCCAAAAACTCTGTTACTGTTTGGAGTAATTACTTGACCCATTATTTTTTACTAACGAGACTATTTCTACTGCTATTCTGAAGTAATTTTTCCAAGTCGACATACTCCAAAACAATTTCCACCCCCTTCTGTTTTTATTTATGAACTCTGTCGCTCACAAACACGGATTATTCTGCGCACATATGCACTTTGTTTGGCTCTCTGCGATTCTGAAAACCACACGCGTCCGCTCCCCTCGCTCCACGGCAGACGAAATAATGAGGCGGACGTCGGTGTTTTCGTAAAAATACATACATTTGAAAGTTTATTCCGTAGTCAGTAGTGAATTGGCAACAGTCAAAGATATGTGGGTTCAAATGTTACAGTGATCTAGTACGGACAAAGTAGGATCTGTTAGTCGTATATGTGCACGCCGAAAACACGGAAACCCCGTCCGGCCAATGAAAAGCTCTGAAATCCACACATGTACACGCCCCCTTTTTGCTCTTGGGATGAACCGATCGGCCATAACATTACGACCACTCTGGAGGATGGAGGAAAAACAGCGTATCCATGGATTTTTATTTATTTGTTAGAAGCAGAGAAAGCGTAAAAGAATCTGAATTTGATAACAGACAAATTCTGAAGGCTACACAACAAGGTCAGGGTGTAACGGATGATTTAGACCTGGTTTAGACCTGGTTTAGTCCTGGTTTAGTCCTGGTTTAGTCCTGGTTTAGTGCAGCTCTTGATGGATGTTCTTCGTCTGCTGTGGTCAGTTTCTATCAGCTGGTTTAGTCCCTGGTTTAGTCTTGGTTTAGTCTTGGTTTAGTCTTGGTTTAGTCTTGGTTTAGTCCCTGGTTTAGTCCTGGTTTAGCCCTGGTTTAATCCTGGTTTAGTCCTGGTTGGGAACTGGTTTAGTCCTTGTTTAGTCCCTTGTTTAGTCTTGGTTTACTCTTGGTTTAGTCCTGGTTTAGCCCTGGTTTAATCCTGGTTTAGCCCTGGTTTAGTCCTGGTTTAGTCCCTGGTTTAGTCCTGGTTTAGCCCTGGTTTAGTCCTGGTTTAGTCCCTGGTTTAGTCCTGGTTTAGTCCCTGGTTTAGTCCTGGTTTAGCCCTGGTTTAATCCTGGTTTAGCCCTGGTTTAGTCCTGGTTTAGTGCAGCTCTTGATGGATGTTCTTGGTCAGCTGTGGTCAGTATCTATCAGGAGGTGCTTCAGGTTTGATTTAAAACTGGCTTAGTCCAGGTGTAGACCTACTGTAGTCCTAGTTTAGTCCCTGTTCAGTCCAAGTTTAGAGGGGATCTTCTGGAGTGGTCTGCAGTCGACAGTAAAGGTGTCTGATTCTTGGTTTAATCCTGGTTTAATCCCGGTTTAGTCCTGGTCTAGTCCTGCCTTGAATTTGGTTTAATCCCGGTTTAGTCTTGTTTTAGTCCTGTTTTAGTCCTGTTTTAGTCCTGGTTTGAACTTGGTTTAATCCTGGTTCAGTCCCAGTTTAGTCTTGGTTTAGTCCTGGTTCAGTCTGGTCTTAGTCCTGTTTTAGTCCTGGTTTAGACCTGTTTTGAACTTGGTTTAATCCTGGTTTAGTCCTGGTTTAGTCTTGGTTTAGTTCCGGTTCAGTCTGGTTTTAGTCCTGTCTCAGTCCTGGTTTAGAACTGGCTTGAACTTGGTTTAATCCTGGTTCAGTCCTGGTTCAGCCTTGTTTTAGTCCTGTTTTAGTCCTGGTCTAGTCCTGGCTTGAATTTGGTTTAATCCCGGTTTAGTCTTGTTTTAGTCCTGTTTTAGTCCTGTTTTAGTCCTGGTTTGAACTTGGTTTAATCCTGGTTTAGTCCCAGTTTAGTCTTGGTTTAGTCCTGGTTCAGTCTGGTCTTAGTCCTGTTTTAGACCTGGTTTGAACTTGGTTTAATCCTGGTTTAGTCCCAGTTTAGTCTTGGTTTAGTCCTGGTTCAGTCTGGTCTTAGTCCTGTTTTAGTCCTGGTTTAGACTTGTCTTGAATTTGGTTTAATCCTGGTTTAGTCCCGGTTTAGTCTTGTTTTAATCCCGTTTTAGTCCTGGTTTAGTCCTGGCTTGAATTTGGTTTAATCCTGGTTTAATGTAGCCCTAGTGGAGTGTTTCCATACTGCAGCGGCCACTATTTAATAAATATTAGATATTTTAAACTTGGTTTAGTCCTAGATTAGTCCTGGTTTAGTCCTGGTTTGAACCTTATTTAATACTGGTTTAGTGTAGCTCCTGTGGGAGTATACCCGCTCTGCAGTGGTCCTGAGTTAGACTCGGTTTCGTCCTAGTCTTTGTTTGGTCTTTGTTTGGTCTTTGTTTGGTTTTTGTTTAATCCTAGTTCATTCCTACTTCAGACCTGGTTTAGTCCTGATTTAGTCCTGGTTTAGTCCTGGTTCGACTTGGTTCGGTTGCGCATTGGTCAGATGGTCATAACATTATGCCCGATGGGAGAAAATGCCTCATAATCTAGATATACTGTATACGTTAATACAAAAATTCAATCACTTAGAAAATGCAATAAAATATATATACAAACCTCTGTACATAGTGGAAATGGGAGCACTGGTTTTAGTGGGAAATCGCTAAACTCAGGTTAGTTTTGCAAAGCCATTGGTCCAAAGCTAGATCTGTTTTTATTAAAGGTCCTATATTACGCGAAAATGCCGTTACCTCCTCAAAAACATGGTCAGAGTTGTGTTTTGTGGACACAGATTAGCAATTCCAGATCTGAAATTATTCTAGTGAAGGACTTTTAAAACACAGTGGAGCACTTCCTGTATCACCTGAGTGTTTTCTTTTTCGGAACATGCACGATTTACGCATTAAACATGTTTGAATGACACAAAACACAACTCTGGCTACGTTTTAGAGGAAACAACATGATAACACAGATCCAAAAATAGCGTAATATGGACCCTTAACCTTGCAAACAGCTAGCAATTTAGCGCTGTGTGGAACCTGCTTCCTACCGCGCACATTCAAGGCACCAAAAAAAGAAAAAAAAAGAACAGAATAAAGGGAGATGAGAGCGGGGAGGTATTCATCTTGTCAAGTTGAACAAGGAATGGTACGAAAATAAAAATTGGAGGAGCTTTATACGGTGTCCCGGATGGTTTTGTGTGCCTGTCAGTGCGCTGCCAGGTTTGGTCGCTCTTCTCTCTTTGTTTACTGGCCGATGCCGGAGTCTATGGAGGTCTGTTTTCTGGTGGTTTTCGGAGGGGGCGGAGGAGGGGTCTTGCTGGGCAGAGGAGGAGGCATGTGCTGCAAAAAACAAGAGGAGAATTAGTTTAGTTTCTACCAAAACGAAACAGGGAAATTGTTTCGAAAAAGAAAAAAAAAAGAGGACTTGGCTTTAACACTACACACAGGGTCACGTTTTGATAGGAAAAGACCAAACATCACAAAAAAAACGCCCTGAGAATCCCTATCAAAAGCTACACTCTGCAACCTTTTTAATGAGGAGTATTTTTGGCTTTAAAAAAATGTATTAAAAAATAAATAAAAACAAGGGTATCCATATATTTTCATTTTATTTGTTAGAAGTAGAGAAAATGTAAATGAATATGAATTTGATAATGACCACATTGTGATAGACAACAGGGTCAGGGTTTAGTAAGTGATTTAGACCTGGTTTAGTCCTGGTTTAGTCCTGCTTGAGACCCTGTTGAGGCCTGGTTTAGTCCTGGTTTAGTCTTGGTTTAGTCCTACGTGAGACCTTGTTGAGGCCAGGTTTAGTCCTGGTTTAGTCCTACGTGAGACCTTGTTGAGGCCTGGTTTAGTCCTGGTTTAGTCCTACGTGAGACCTTGTTGAGGCCTGGTTTAGTCCTGGTTTAGTCCTACGTGAGACCTTGTTGAGGCCTGGTTTAGTCCTGGTTTAGTCCTACGTGAGACCTTGTTGAGGCCTGGTTTAGTCCTGGTTTAGTCCTACGTGAGACATGGTTGAGGCCTGGTTTAGTCCTGGTTTAGTCCTACGTGAGACCTGGTTTACTCCTGGTTTAGTCCTGGTTGAGACCTGGTTTAGTCCTGCTTGAGACCTGGTTTAGTCCTGCTTAAGACCTGGTTGAGACCTGGTTTAGTCCTGCTTGAGACCTGGTTGAGACCTGGTTTAATCCTTAGTCCTGCTCTTGTTGGCCAAGTCTGCAGTGATCAGTATCTATCAGATGGTTTAGTCCTGGTTTAGACCTGGTTTAGTCCTGGTTTAGACCTCATTTAGTCCTGGTTTAGACCTGGTTGAGGCCTGGTTTAGTCCTGATTTAATCCTGGTTTAGTCCTGCTCTTGTAGGCCAAGTCTGCAGTGGTCAGTATCTATCAGCTGGTTTAATCCTGGTTTAGCTCTGGTTTGGTTCTGGTTTAGTCCTGGATTAGTCCTGGTTTAGTCCTGGTTTAGACCTGGTTTAGACCTGCTTGAGACTTGTGTGAGACCTGGTCTAATCCTGTTTTAGTCCTGCTCTTGTAGGCCAAGTCTGCAGTGGTCAGTATCTATCAGATGTCTTAATCCTGGTTTAGACCTGGTTGAGACATTGTTGAGACCTGGTTTAATCCTGTTTGATCCTGCTTGGTTTAGTCCTGGTTTTGTCCTGGTTTAGTCCTGGTTTAGTCCTGGTTTAGTCCTGGTTTTAGCTTTACTTTAGGTTTGGTTTAAAACTGTTTTAGTCCAGTTTGCGTTCGCACTGAGACACAAACCTCCTTCTACACACAGAAGTTTCCTCCTGTAAAGTATTAATTAGATTTCTGTACTTTTTAACATGTCGTCAGTCACTTCCACCTGCTGCTCCCTGTTCACCGCCTCATCTTTAAATATTTATTCATTGCAGCACGACTCGCTCTTGTGCACAGAGCCTATTGAATAAATGCAGGAGAGAAATGTTTACTGCGGAACATTCTAGGCAAAGCAATAACATCAATTACATCGCCATAGAGACAAGCAGCCCTCAGACCCTCCGATGGAAAAGTAGCAGAGCAGCTTTAAGGTTTAGGTTGCGAATGACGCGACGAAACTTTTCAGGTGAAGTTTCGACCACCTTCTCGTTCCCACGGTGATGCTACTGCTTTGGCTAGAATGTTCCACAGATTGGCATTACGCTTTTATTATTATTGTTATCGCCGTGGAGACAAGCCAGGCCAAGTTACAGGCGAGACGACGACGTTTCGAGGAGCGAGAAAAGTTCATCACAGTTGATCTACTACTACTACTACTACTACTACTACTACAACTACTACTACTACTACTGCTACAAGTACAATTATTACTACTGCTACTACTACTACTACTGCTGCTACAAGTACAATTATTACTACTGCTACTACTACTACTACTACTACTACTACTACTACTACGACTGCTACAAGTACAATTATTACTACTACTACTACTACTACTACTACTACTACTGCTACAAGTACAATTATTACTACTGCTACTACTACTGCTGCTACAAGTACAATTATTACTACTGCTACTACTACTACTACTACTACTACTACTACTACTACGACTGCTACAAGTACAATTATTACTACTGCTACTACTACTACTACTACTACTACTGCTACTGCTACTGCTACTGCTACTTCTGCTACTGCTACTACTACTGCTACTACTACTACTACTACTGCTACTACTGCTACTCCTACTACTACTGCTCCTGCTACTGCTACTACAAGTACAATTACTACTACTGCTACTACTATTATTGCTACTGCTACTACTACTGCTACTACTACTACTACTACAAGTACAATTACTAATACTACTACTATTGCTACTGCTACTATTATTATCATCGCCGTGGAGACAGGCCAGGCCAAGTTCCAGACGAGGCGACGAGGTTTCAAGGCGGGTGAAAAGTTGATCACAGAGCCGAAGTTAAGTTATTGATAGTTTTGTTATTTACCATGGAGACACGGAGGCATCAATCATCGGCTCCACAACCGTCGGCAGAAAACAGGGAAGTTTGCTCTCAAATGCCAAGACATTAATTCTGCCCCAGACCCCGAGAGAAGCCCGGGAACTTCAGCTCTGTGGGTGCAACTTTAATGAACTTATGACGTCCAACAGGCAAAACGCAGCGTAAAGGATGAATGTTTTTAATTTGTACGACTCAAGTACAACGATTAATATCCAAGACAAATATGAGTTAAGATACATTTAACACGCTTTAAATTTACTGCAACTGATTATGACGACTACACCTTAACTACTGCTGCTACAGTTTCAAATATTACTACTGCTACTACTGCTGCTACTGTTACTGCTACTACTACTACTGTTACTGCTACTGCTACTGCTACTACTACTACTGCTGCTACTACTGCTACTACTACTGTTACTGTTACTGCTACTACTGCTACTACAACTACTACTGCTCCTGCTACTGTTACTGCTACTGCTACTACTACTACTACTACTACTACTACTACTACTACAACAACTACTGCTCCTGCTACTGTTACTGCTGCTGCTACTACTACTACTACTACTACTACTACAACTACTGCTCCTGCTACTGTTACTGCTACTGCTACTACTACTACTACTACTACTACAACTACCACTACAAGTACAATTACTACCCGTACAATTACTACTACTACTATAAGTACAATTACTACTACTAATACCACTACAAGTACAATTACTACCAGTACAATTACTACTCCTACTACTGCTACTACTACTGGTACTACTACTACTACTACCACTACAAGTACAATTACTACAAGTACAATTACTACTACTACTATTACTCCTACTCCTACTACTACAGATTTCTACAACTATAAAACTACATTTCAGTCTAGAGCGACGACTACTATTAGCCAATAATGTTTTTGTTTGCAAATTAATCTTGGAGTGGAACTATTGACTAAATTAATTAATTAATAATTAAGGTCAAATGTGCATGTATGTAACTTTCTGGTTCTTATTTCTATGGAGATGTCACTGCTCTGCCTGGAATGTCCCACAGTGTGACATTAAACAGCTCTACTTTATATTGATTCAAATATAGGTGGTTTTATAGCTCAAAAATACCTAGAAAAACAGGCAGTCTGGCTGTGAGCAGGGTCGCCTCTCCACAGATCTGACCCATAACTTGGTCTGGTTTGGGTTCCATGACGATAGAAAGTATTAATTCCATACAGTGGAATATTTCAGACAAAGCAATAACATCTCCATAGAAGTTACGCAATGCACGCATAAGGTATAATTCATTCTGGGCCCCCTAAGAACCTGGGGCCCCGCACAACTGCCCTTTTTGCCCCCTGCCTGTCAACGTCCCTGGAAACACAATTGGACAGGAAGTAGTTTGTAGAGTCCTAAATATAAAGTCTTAAAGGTGTAAAATCTTGTCCAATGGTTCATTCATAAAATACTCTTCTGATGTAAACAAAGCGCTCCAGCCTCATTGTCCCTGCTCCCGTCTCTCTCTTCTTACTGACAGAGGATAAATCAGATTTGTGTGTCCAGTTGGGGCTTCGGGACGCCCAGAGACACCCGGACTGTGATTTAGCTCCGATGCCCCCTGATGGATGGGAGGGGTAAAGCAAACAGCCAATCAATCAGCACGAGTCCACAGGCTGTACGAAGGGGAAGGACATAAATAAGACCGAGATGGGACAAGAGGGAGGGAGGAGGGAGGGAGAAGGAGAGAGAGAGGGAGGGAAAGAGAGAGGGAAGGAGAGAGAGAGAAAGAGGGAGGGAGAAAGAGAGGGAGGAGAGAGAAAGGGAGAGAGGGAGACGGAGGGAGAGAGGGAAAGAGAGAGGGAAGGAGAGAGGGAGAAAGAGAGGGAGGGAGAGAGATACAGAGGGAGAGAGAGAGGGAGGAATAGAGGGAGAGAAAGGGAGAGAGGGAGATGGAGGGAGAGAGGGAAAGAGAGAGAAGGGGGAGAAGGAAGAAAAGAGGGAGGGAGAGTGAGAGGGAAGGAGAGAGAGAGAGGGGGAGATAGAGAGAGGGAGGGAGGGAGGGAGGAAGGGAGGGAGGGAGGGAGGGAGGAAGAAATTGAGGGAGGGAGAGGGAAGGAGAAAGAGAGGAAGAGAGGGAGGGAGAGAGGGAAGGAAGGAAAAAGGGAGGGAGATGGAGCAAAAGAGGGAGGGAAAGAGAGGAGGGAGAAAGAGAGGAAGGGAGACAGGGAGAGAGAGAGAGAGAGAGAGAGAGAGAGAGAGAGAGAGGGAGGGAAGGAGAGAAGGAAAGATAGGGGATGAGAGAAGAGAAGCCTCCAGTTGAAGTAGTGGCCACTCGCTGGTTCTACAGTGAAAAAATTCCCCTGGGCTGAGAAAGGATTTTTCTCATAGCGCGTAATGTGGTCACAAACTGTTCGTGCTCGACTGACAGGGAACCTACAACCTTCAGAAATGTCGGATTTTGTGGCGATTTTTACTTATTTTTAGATCATAAAATTTTTCTCAGCTCAAAATCCTTCAGTTGTCTTAAAAGTGCGTTATAATCGTTAACCCCGGCTCCGCTCTAGCTCCCCTCACTCTGATTGGTCAAAGTGATCGCGTGATACACGAGGCTCCGTGAGTGCATTCACATGTGCCCGGGGGAAAAAAGAGCTCTACTGCACATGCTCAGTCGGCCCATAATCACCGGAAGTACCTCGCCGGGCTGGGCTAATCTGGAATCATGCACCGCTGAGCTTGGGTGACCATTTTGCCCCGGGGCTGGCCATGGATCTATAATAAAAACTGGATAAGCCCCTCCCCCTCTGTCCTGGCTCGAGACTAATTAATGGCCATTCCAGGTAGAAAGAAATTCTCCCGTGGAGCGCAATGCATATTTTGGGAATTCAAACTGCCCATGTTCGGCTGACAGGGCATCAACAGTCTTCACAAAGGCGGGATTTTGTAGAGATTCTATTTTCACAACATAAACTTAAAAAAAATGTTTAAAAGCGCCTAAAGTTAGCGTTGTAAGACTTAGCCTAACTCCGCTCTGGAGCAGCTCGCGCTCTGATTGGTCCAAACGCTCCGCTCCATGCACGTTACAGACGTTACAGACGTTACAGACGTTACAGACGTCACACTGATGGGAGCCGCTCGCCCGGATTGAGGAAGTAAATGCGGAAGAGAAAATTATTTTCGGGCCCATGCGCTACTGAGCACAGACCACTGAAAACAACACGACGCCATCTTGGGTTCACCTTCCAGATTTTATTATAGTTATAGTTATAGTTATAGTTATAGTTAAGTATAGTATAGTATAGTATAGTATAGTATAGTATAGTAATAGCTATAGAATAGTATAGTAATAGTTATAGTATAGTATAGTAATAGTATAGTATAGTATAGTAATAGTATAGTATAGTATAGTAATAGCTATAGTATAGTATAGTATAGTATAGTATAGTAATAGCTATAGAATAGTATAGTAATAGTTATAGTATAGTATAGTAATAGTATAGTATAGTATAGTAATAGTATAGTATAGTATAGTAATAGCTATAGTATAGTATAGTATAGTATAGTATAGTATAGTAATAGCTATAGAATAGTATAGTAATAGTTATAGTTATAGTATAGTATAGTATAGTATAGTAATAGCTATAGAATAGTATAGTAATAGTAATAGTAATAGTATAGTATAGTATAGTATAGTATAGTATAATATAGTATAGTAATAGCTATAGAATAGTATAGTAATAGTAATAGTAATAGTATAGTATAGTATAGTATAGTATAGTATAGTATAGTATAGTATAGTATAGTATAGTATAGTATATGATTGTGTCTCCACGATAACTGCTGAATATTTCACCACAGACATACATGTAGAAAACCCCCAGCCATCATCAAAGTATCCTGCATATTACTCTTTACTCGCAAAGTACCAGTTCATTCCACTGATCCTCTCATACCAGTCATACTGTGTTTAACCTACAACAGTTTTCTCACCATTTGCACAG
The DNA here is from genome assembly GCA_034769755.1 of Odontamblyopus lacepedii. Lineage (NCBI taxonomy): Eukaryota > Metazoa > Chordata > Actinopteri > Gobiiformes > Gobiidae > Odontamblyopus > Odontamblyopus lacepedii. The sequence continues at coordinate 27,074,778 of CM068360.1, forward strand.
AAATGATTCATAGACGGTACAATAATTATAAAAGTGACACCGCACGCGCCTGTGACCCACTTGTCAGGCTCGGCTCTTTCCATCATAAGAAGCACATATATAATTAAGCGCATATATCTCCAGTGCTAATTACTACACCTACCCTGTGATGTGGCGGGGGCGGAGGAGGTGTGGAGGGACTCAGGTCGGAGCTCTCAAACAGGTTTCCGTAGTCTGCAGTGCTGCTCTTGACAGGCAGGGGGGGCGGGACTTCATTTTTGTCCGAGCCGCTGGTTCCGTTGAGCTCCAAAGCTGGACAGGAGGAGGGTTAGGGTCGGTTAAAGTGTCGAAAATCAGATATTAATCAATACTGAAGGTAATATTGAAACTAGATTCTTGAAAATACTAAAAAAAAGTCACATTCACAGGACAGAAATGAACTTTTTCTGGATAACTTTAGAATGTATGAGAGCACATCGACAATTATACGCCCATGGACCATTATGGAACCTACCTGGACCACAGACATAAGACCACATGGGAATATAAAAGAAAGTACGAATATTTAAAGGGCCAATATTACGCTATTGTTTTAATCTATGTTATAATGTTGTTTTCTCATCACAAACAGACCTGGAGTTGAGTTTTGTTTCATTCACACATGTTTAACACACAAACCCTGCACATTTTTAACCAGAAAACACTTCGTTCAACCTTGGGATGTTGTAAAACAGGAGGTGCTCCACTGTGTTTTTCAACTCCATACGCCTTCACTAGAATCATTTAGATGTTTTCAAGCCTGGATTTGCCAATCTCTACTGAACCAAAGATAAACAGTAGCTGCAGGGTTCCCTCAATCATGGAAATCCTGGAAAAGTCATGGAAATTTGTAAATTCAATGAAAGTTTTGGAAAAGTCATGGAATTTTAGAATCTCTTTCACGCAGTTACAGCGTTTCTGTTAAGTTATCATGAGGTTATTATGATTATTTCCGAGCGCTCCAGCAGGACAATCCACAATAAGGTCTGTTGTTTAAACCATTAATGCCTAAAGTGCCTGCAAAAAACAGTCCTTATCGCCTCAGGGTTTTTGAAGAATTGTTTATGAAAACCTTTATATCTCAGCCTTTGAAGCACATAAAAACATAAATAAACGGCACTTAAAAGGTAAGACTCTCAGCTTTTATTAACTTGTGTCATGAAATTTGATGAAAAATGAAATGAAATTTGCGCCATGAAAAAATGAGGACATATCAACAATTCTATGCAACACTAGACATAAATGGGTTAAAAGAGACGCCAATAAATGACAGGATTTTGAATGTTAAAAAAACCAAAAAAAACAAACCATAAAGTGAGTGGAAAGGGTTAAGATTTCACATTTAGCCCTAAAAGTCTACTAATCTTTACACATGTAGGGTGCCGTAAAGTCATGAAAAATTCACTTTAGGTCATGAAAAAGTCAAGTTTTGAAATTTTGTCAGTGAAAAAGAGCGGCAACCCTGTAGCTGGTAACCATTTTTAGTTTTGGAGCTGCAGACAGACTAATAATAGAGTTCTAATGTGTGAATGAAAAAAACAGCTCCAGGTCTGTTTTTGAGGAGGCAACAACATTAAAACATGCTTAAAACTCACAAGAGTCCATTTTGTGTCGTGTAGGACCTTTACTGTTGTCTAAATGAAGTGTGTTGTTGTATCATGACAGCACTAGAGGACATAGCATTAATCATTGAGTCATTCTTGCAGGGAAATCCAAGGCCGCTGCTGAAAATAGACCCTCTGGCCCAATTAGTACAAATCCGTTAATCCCCCAAACAACCATATTAACCGTGGAAGGAATTTTAGGTGGAAAAAATGAGGGAGGAACTCAATGGGAGGCATCTGGAAATAATGTGGAGGATTTAGCGAGAGTAATTGTGTAGAAAATAGTGGATAATATAAGATTTACCTGCAAAACTTATTTCCAAATTACATTATACTGACACGAGAAGGTGCCATTTGTACTGAAAGTCTGGGTACATTTATATGGTAGTGACAGGGAGGGCATCTGGGTTAAAACCTTTGTATGCAAGTATGGGAATAACTGCAGGCTATGGAGCAAAAAGACAGCAATAGAATAAAAGATAAGTGCTAATTATTTTTGCTAAAATTGTAATGTGAATGTAACTTTGTGAGTGAAGGTCCGCCACTGGCTTGTCTCCATGGAGATGCTGTTTCTTTGTTTGGAATGTTCTGCAGTGTAGCATTAAACTGACCATAAACTGTGTTTTTTTATTGCTTGAAAATACACTGGAAGAGATGCATTCTAACTGTAAGTGAGTTTGCCTCTCCACAGATCTTACCTGTAACCTGGCCCGATAGTGTAATTAAAAAAATTGAAATGATCCGAATGTGTTTTGTAATTGTTATTTGGTCATACCGGCTCATCAAAGCCTGATCCCGTCAGATCTCAGAAGCTCAGCAGGGCCTGGTTAGTACTTGGATGGGATACACTGGGAATTCCAGGTGCCACAGTGGGGCCAGTGGCAGAAACTGTCGTTGTGTCCTTAGGCAAGACACATAATCCACATTGCCTAGTATGAAAGTGGTGTGTGCATGAGTGTTGGTGGTGTTCGGAGGGGCCGATGGTGCAGATTGGAGCCTCGCTTCCGTCAGTCTGCCCCAGGGCAGCTGTGGCTACAATAGTAGTTTACCACCACCGGGTCTGGAGTGAATGAATAATGCTCTGTAAAGCGTCTTTGAGTGTCCTGAAAAGCGCTATATAAAACTGATGCATTATTATTATTATTATTATTATTATTATTATTTATCATTTAAAGTAATGACAGAACAGCTCTGTAAAATAGCATAATTTTATGAACGGTTTTTGACAAACACTAGCCACTAAATCATCTTATTATACCATTTTATAGACAAAAATGGGAAATTGGAGACCAATATTTGATCCACCAAAATAATAATTTGAATATGCTTTCATAATAATTCACTAATCATAATTTTAAATAATAATTCAATAATTTTGTTAAATAAATGTCGATATCTGTGCCAATATCCAAAATCCTTAATTGTGTGTCTTAGCCATTTATTTTTAAGTTTTGCTCCACTAAAACTTTTCTTCTATTTAACTGTTTTCTAAAAGTGTTGGTGCTAAAACAGAACCACAAATGGAGCCCTTTTGACATCAATTATCACAGTTTTTCAGAGCGGCTTCAGACCCTTGAGAGGTGACACTTCGGCTCCGACATCTGGAGCTGTCAGAGTTTACATCCACACCGACGTAAAGAAACGCTGCCGATAACAACGCCACAGAAAGAGGCTCGAATAAAGAGGAAAATGTGAGGAGCGTTCAGATGTTTTATAACGCAGCGCTGAAGGCCAGACGTTTATTTCTTACTGTGTGGTCGTTTTTATAGTTATTATAGATGTTATTGGAATATTTATACAACATATATCTACTTTACATTTACGGGCCCATGTTACGCTGTTTTCTGATCTGTTATAATGTTGTTCCTCATCAAAAACATACCCGGAGTCGTGTTTCATTTCATTCACACATTTCCTTTATAGTTTATAGTGTAAGTGTAAGTCTAGTTGAGTTTGCGGTGATGTGATGTTCTTACTGGGCCCGGTGAGCAGGGTGAAGGAGAGTTTGGTGCGGGGGGTGATGGGCGGGGGTCCGGGGGAGGCGGACGAGGGGGCAGACGGGGGTCCGGGTGACACTGACAGGCGCCGGTCACCTGTCAGCTGGTTCAGGATCTGACTCTTGGGTCTCTGAGGACGCAGGGGACTTATCTGTGAAGGACACACACAAGAGACACTCAATATCATGTACTTTACTTTACAAAAGACTCGATCTCCGATGTCGTTTCTAATCCCATTTATTTACGAGTGAATTATATTTTTTGAAAAACGCTTTAAAAAATACATTCCCAAACCATTTTCTTTCAACAACTTTCAGTTTCTCTTCTTCTTCACCGTCAGTAGTCGATCTTCACTTGTTGCTTCTGGCGACTACTAGCCGCTCACCACCATTGGAGGCGGCGATCGAGTCTTTTGGGCTTTCACATGCGCAGTGGGAAATCAACAAGCTAATGCTAAGGCTGCTTATAAAGTTGTTTTATAACGTTTCCAGACACTAATGAGTGAACCAGGCAGAGCGTTTTGTTTGTTAGACTTGTGGCTGTTGTAAGATGAGTTAGAAAGTGGTGTTTAGCGTCTTCAGTGTGAAGCAAATTGGCGTTTAAGAAGTTAAGAACTTGCCCCCATCACTACGCTAACTTGTTGCCTTGACAGACTCACTACCACAGTGAGATCTCCGTCTAGAAAACACTGATCTGTGCTGCATTTTGGCTTCTGACAGTATTCAACCACCTCTAGCAATGGACTTTAGATTCAAACGTGCTGGAGTTCCCCTTTAAGTGCTTTATCCTGATTTTTACTGTCTTAAAAGAAGAAAAACAAAGCTAGTTCATTTAAATGGTTTGCAGTGGTCCAAAGTTATTCCTCATGTACCTCGTGCATTCAGAGAATCCATATGAACATGCACTTTCTGATTATCGCAAAATAAACACTTTATAATTAGTTGCAGACTGCATGCAGTGGACATATTTAGACCTCAGTAGTGGCTTATACAATTTATGTGCCATAGGGCAAGACTTACTGTAATTTGCTCAAATACATGGGGGAAAAAAACTGGGGACAGGGCCTTTAACCCTTTTAGCCCTATTATTTCCATGCATCAAAATCCCGCCTGGATTTTTTGTGTTCCTTTGACTTAAAAAATGTCAGAAAATGTCCCTGGAGTAAGTGCTTCTGCCCCTTTTACCAGGATGAGTTCAGCTTTCAATATCTGGCAGTTGTTCAACATTACTGTGTGTGTATTAAAGTGTAATAAGAGTTGAAAGTGAAGAAAAACACAAAAAAAAGCACAGAAAAACCACTTGTAAACTACTGCTGCTCTCTCCAAATCCTCGCCACTCTGCACTCGATACTACAGGCTCTGTGCCGGGTGCTGCAGAAATTTACTGTAATGACCCTATATATGGGTAGAAAGCGCAGCTTCTCTGCTTTCAGGAACCATTGGAAGTTTTTCGATAGCGCATGTAGTTCCGGAGATACGGTAATGAGAATGGAAAAACATGGAAACTGGGAGCATCTATGAAGGTTAAAGTACATAAGACGGGTCAGACTACTGATTTCACTAAAACACAGTTCACATGATTAGTACATGTCAGATTTTACATCGAATCATGCCTGTTTTCTTTCAGACATCGGCAGGGATTCACGTCTTCCTCGTCGTACTGACAGAGCTGGAAATGTTAGTATCATGGCGACATACGGTTAGAAACAAATTGAAGCTGCGCAAAAAGAAAACTATGTAAAGAGGGCCTAAGTATTCCCACATATTTAAACAGTCTAATTAACTCCTCATGATGAAGCCTGTTAGATAAATGTGCCTGTAAAGTTCCTATTTGTGGATGGTAGTAGTTGTGTGCAGGAAGAGCGCCCTTTGTTATGAAGATGAGTGGAATTTGAATATAAAAAGACGCGTCCTCCAGGCAGAGCTCCTCTGTAAGACACATTAACCACCAGCTTCATAATTGCTCTGACTTAAGCAGAGCGCCACGGGGACAAAAGGGAAAAATAACACGGATTTTATTTAAAGCACTGGGTTTTGGGAAGGTCTTGTGAACAATGACAAATGAAAACAATGCCAGGGGTTAGGACGATAACACTATAAGCCATGTCATTAGTTAGATCTATGAAAAGGCGAACGATGTATGTCAGAGAAAACAATGCAGTGAAGTAAATGCTACAGGGATATGTTTAATGCCTTACTGTGGAACATTCCGGGCAAAGCAATAACCTCTCGACGGAAATAAGTAGGAGGATCATAAAGGCCAACGCACCCCAGAGCGCCGGAGTTTTGTCTGCAGATTTCTGATATAATGAGAGACACGGTGCAAGGAAGTGAGAAGAGGAGAGGAGAGAAAGAGGAAAGGAGAGGGAGAAGAGAGGGTGGAGAAGAGGAGGAGAGGGAGAAGGAGAGAAGAGGGAGAGAAGGAGGAGACCTGAGTTCAGTTTCCTGCACAGAGAGAAGCAGGAGAGGAAGAGGAGGGGAAAAAAGACAGAAGAGGAGGAGGAGAGGGAGAGGAGAGAGAGAAAAGGAGGAAGGAAGGATGAGGAGAAGACAGAGAGAAGGAGAGGGAGAAGAGAGGAAGAGGAGAGGAGCCGGTGTTTTAAGACCAAAATTCTGAGCCTCACTACATTGATTATAAAAAAAGGAGTGACAATTTTTCAATGTAAAATGAATTGGAGCCAGGGTAGATGGAGCCGAACGCGTCCCCGTGCTCACTTCCTATTTGGAATGTGGCGGCGGTGGTTTAGCTGCGTCCATTTATATGCACAGTCTATGAACTCATCGGAGAAGTGCAAAAAGCAAAAGTGTTTTCAGTCTGGTGGGTGCACGCGCATAGAAAATAATGGAGGCGTCACTTTTGCTGCGCTAAAGCGTCTCAGTGTAGGCTGGTCGTAACTTTTTATGTCTTTTTCCAAATAAGACAAAATAAAATAAATAAAATGTTAAAAATCCACTGCAAAACTTGTGCCATAAAATAAATAAATAAAAATCCTATGTAAACTAAATAAATAAATAAAACTACTATGTAAAATAAATAAAAATTGTACATAAAATAAATACATTTAAAAAATCCAGTGCAAAATAAATAAATAAAAGTCAGTGTAGGTTGGTCTTTACTTTTCAAGCTATTTCTCAATAAATACATAAATAAATAAATAAAATTTTAAAAAGTCCACTACAAAACTTGTGCCATAAAAAAAAATCCAATGTAAAATAAATAAATAAAGAAAGAAAGAAACTATGTAAAATACATAAAATACTACATAAAATAAATACATTTTAAAAATCTTGTAAAACAAAAAAACATCCAAAATAAATAAATAAAAATCAGCATAGGTTGCTCTTAACTTTTCATCCATTTCTCAAAAATAAATAAATAAATAAATAAAACCACTTTGTAAAATAAATAAAAATCCTACATAACATAAATACATTTTAAAAGTCTTATGTAAAAAAAAAATAAATAAATAATAATTTCCAAAATAAATCAGTGCAGGTTGGTCTTAACTTTTCATACATTTCTCAAAAATGGATAAATAAATAAAATAAAAAATCCACTGCAAAACTATTTTTAAAAATCCTGTGTAAAATAAATAAGTAAAACCACTATGTGAAATAAATAAAAAATCCTACATAAAATAAATTAATTTTAAAATCCTGCGTAAAAAAAGTCCTGTGCAAAATAAAAATAAAAATAAAATAAAAAATACAATGTAAAAATAAATAAATAAAAACACTATGCAATCCACTGGTCATTCATTGTGATATCTTAACACTGGATAGCCCTCATTACACACTTTTACTCTGCATTTAAAACCAATATTTCCAACGAAAGCTCCATATTCCTTTCAGCATCGCGTCACGACTCTCGTAACGTGCTGCGCTCCGGCCTGTGTTTCTGTATCTGCAAGAGTCGAGTCTGGGCCCCCGAGGCGCTGCTCTGCTATCACACCACCAGCGAACATCTACTCCTGCGCCTCCCTCTCTGCGCCGTTAGCCATAAAACTCCCATCGGCTTCACCACAGCCGTAGCGCCGTATATCTGCGCTTTAATGGACGCCGTGATGAGGCTGAGGAGGCATTAGGATGCACACAAACACGCAGCGAGGTCCCACACAACAGGAGCGCAGAGAATAGACGAGCGCGGATGCTAATGTCTTTTACCCGGCTAAAATAGAAACCCTGTGTGGATATTTTTAGGTGTGAGTTATAGGAGTTTAAAAGTGCAACGTGTAACTTTTCTGGTGGAGGGTCTGTCAAATTCTTCTCTCTGTGGAGATGTTATCGCTATGTGTGGGACCAAACCAGACCAAGTTACAGGTCAGATCTGTGGAGAGGCGACCCCACCAACTTTTTCTATCCATTTTTGAGTTATAAAACCACCTGTAATAGAACAAATGTAAAGTAGAGCTGTTTAATGTCATACTGTAAGAAATAAACAACTAAAACTACTGTACGCTGTGGTGGAGGGTTTGCCACTTGCTCGTCTCCATGGAGATGATATTGCTTTGCCTTGAATGTTCCATAGTATGACATTAGACATAAATCTTACATTTAATACAATTACAGGTATTTTTATTGCTCATAATAGGGTTGGGGGGTAATAATATGTTATCCCACGGTATCTAAAAGTAGTAAGTTTCATTACCGTCATTAAAAAAAATCAGCATAAGGACCTAAAACCACAGGAGGACTTTCTCCCCTCCACTCTCTCTCCTCTTCAAACATCGTTACGCTCGGAGATTTCCATCCACACGCAACGAGGAAGAAGAAAAAAACCTGGCTGACGCTTCGTGTGTGATGTTGAACCGTGATATCGACACTTATTTAAATTGTCGCTTTTCTTTTTTGCAATGACAAATTTCAACACAATTTGTGCTTATACATGTGTTTTGTGAGGTTATTGTTAGTGTATAATGTAATAATGTGTTTAATGCAGCATTGCGCACATTTGTTTACGTTTTACAGAAACTAAACTTAAAACCGCATGGCTCATTTGCATACAGTATAAGTGCTGAAAAAAACAACTGTATCAAAATTTGGGAAATGCCCAACCCTCGCTCATAAATTCAACGAAAAACATGAATTAATCTGTCTGGAATGAGCAATAGTACTTTAGTAGTTGTAGTAGTAGTAGTAGTAGTAGTAGTAGTAGTAGTAGCAGTAGCAGTAGTAGCAGTAGCAGTAGCAGTAGTAGTAGTAGTAGTATTAGTATGAGTAGTCGTTCGTACCGTCTCAGAGAGTATGACGGCCTCGGTGGGCTGCAGTGGGATATCAGCAGTCTTGAGCTCTTTGTCAAACACTTCCTGATGTTTGCTGTTTCGTTTCTCTTTCTTCTTGTCCTTTTTGTCCCTCTCGGGCTCCTCTCGGTCCAGTTTGTCCGTAGACTTGGTGTGCAGTTTCTTTGGGAGCAGCGGCTCTAGTGCAAACCTGTGGGATTAAAAGGGACAAGGACATCGAAGCTTACAGGGATGGCAGCGTGAAGTGCAGCAATGATTAAACTAGAGCTGATCCTTATAAATCCAACTCCAGGGATTAAAAATAAATGAAATCTCCGGATGATATTACAGAGATTTTCTGGAAAAGTCATGGATAGAAGTTAAAGGGTTCGTATTACGTTATTTTCTGATCTACAGTATGTTATATAATGTTGTTTCCTCATCACAAACAGACCTGGAGTTGTGTTTTGGTTCATTCACACATGTTTAACAGTTCTTCTTTTAAACTGAAAACACTCTGTTCCACCTTGTGATGTCATGTGGTAATACAGGAAGTGCTTCATTGTGTTTTTAAACTCCACACACCTTCACTAGAATCATTTGGATGATTTCAGCCCTGGAATTGCCCATTTCTACTGAACCAAAGGTAAAAGGTACCTGTTAACTTGAAAACTAATAAAATAATAATGAAATGAATATAATAAAATGAAAATAATAAAGGATTGCTCAAACATGAATGAAACCAAACTCCAGCTATGTTTTTGAGAAGGTAACAGCGTCCCAAATATCATCATAATCACAGTATCTGTCCGAAATATTGCGTTTCAGTTCCAGGGTAAAATGATGAATCCGTTACCCATCTGAGCCAGGCCTGGAGGGGGAGTTGTCCGAGGAGATAGAGGTGACTGAGGCCACAGACAGGGGGCGCTGTGAGGAGGGCATAGTGAAGGAGCGCACCATAGAGGGAGGCCGAGACCCTCTCCGCCGCTCGTGTGCCGGAGGCTGAGAAGAAGAAAGAAAGAACTTCAAGAGTCAAGAGAAACAAGTTTAAATGGAGTATGTAGCACTCTTTTCTTATTCTGTGGGGTTTAAATGGAGTTTGTAGCAGTCTTTTCTTATTCTGTGGGGTTTAAATGGAGTTTGTAGCACTCTTTTCTTCTTCTGTGGGGTTTAAATGGAGTATGTAGCACTCTTTTCTTATTCTGTGGGGTTTAAATGGAGTTTGTAGCACTCTTTTCTTCTTCTGTGGGGTTTAAATGGAGTTTGTAGCACTCTTTTCTTATTCTATGGGTTTAAATGGAGTATGTAGCACTCTTTTTTATTCTTTTCTTTTCTCATTGTCAATAAACGGCCTCATGGCTGCACTAGCACTGACTCGTGGCTGCAGGAGTTTAGGTACAGACCATCCAGATGAGAGAGAGTGCCAAATGAGAACATTTATGCAAGATATTTTCAAGCGTTAACTTTTGCCTCCAGTTCCTTAAAAAGAAGCAAATCTCTCCATATTATCGACTTCAATATAAAGCAGGAGAAATGAAAGCTGAAAAACTTCTGATATTTTTATTGCATATTTCATTTAACAAAGAAACTGCCAGAAGATTAAAATGTCCGAACATCGGCTTTGACAAATTCATCGCCTTATAAACTCTTTCTGAGCAGAGAATAGAGCTGTGGCAGGGCTGATAGGGATAACCTTATTATCAGAGCCAGAGTGTGATTGGGTTTTTTCTGTTCTGAAAGGTCACTATAGCTCCCCTTTAAATCACACTGTGCCCCTGTCTCACCGCGGGGAGGAGAGGAGGAAACTGCCCGGCCGAGCAACAATTAAACCAGTGAAGGGGGCAGAAGAGGGAGGGGAGCAGAGGAGCCAGTGAAGCTGACCTAAGCTAAAAGCAACTCTGAGCCTCATGAACAGATTACCTCAATTTGGACGATCTAAGGCAAAGGAGAATGCAACAAATCACAGAAAAAAGGCGTAAAAAAAGCGAGATTTTAGTGATTTACTGCAAATGTCTGTATTACTGTATTTTCTGGACTATACGTTTTTTTCATTGTTTGGGTGGTCCTGCAACTTATACTCAGTGTGAATATACTGTTGGTTATTTCCACAGCCACATGAGGGCGCTCTAGGCTTGTGTACCAGTATCTGCTACGCCTATCATGCCAATACTCCTGCACCACTGTCACTTTATTTACCAACTGCAGCACCTCGTACCTGTTTGCTTAGTTAAATGCAAATGGTGACTTTTTTTACCAGGCAGTGTCCTTTAGTCCGACAGAAGCTCATTGCATCAGTGCACAAGCTGTTTTTTTTCACTATATGCAAATGAGCCTTGAGGCTTTAAGTTTCGTTTCTATAAAACATAAATAAATGTGTGCAAAGCTGCATTAACACATTATTACTCAATGTATATATTGAGCAGAGTACCAGAAAGGTACGTAGTGCAGTGGAAGAGCAGTGGCGCAAGAAACTTGTGTTTGACTGGAGAAAACCGGAGGAAACTCGAACTGCAATGAAGAAAACAAAAAAGCTCATCGCAGCTAAAAGCTGGATTTAGCTGGAGTTGGTGGAGTTGTTCAGAAGTGACACTGAGGATGAAGAATTCAATGGATTTAAAGATTTGGAGACAGATGGAGAGTTTGGTAACTTGTTCTGTTGTTTCTGCTCTAGTTTTGTGAATAACTGTTCATATGTGACGTGAACACACCAGACACATGTTCAGCCTGTTGTTCTCTGTTCTATTGTTATTACTGTAACTTCACTTTCAAGATGAAATGTCTGATCCTGGGGTCTGATTTTATCAAATAAATTTCCTCCCCAAAATGCAACTTATATATGTTTTTTTCTTCTTCATTGTGCATTTTTTGGCTGGTGCGACTTATACTCTAGAGCGACTTATAGTCCAGAAAATACGGTAATTTAAAGGTCCTATATGACACAAAATTGACTGTTGTGAGCTTTAAGCCACGTTATAATGTTATTTCCTCATCAAAAACATAGCTCAAGTTGTGTTTTGTTTCATTCACACATGTTTGAGTAATTATTATTGAACTATTATTAGTCTGTCTACATCTCCAAAGCTCAAAACGCTCTGTTCCACCTTGTGATGTCATGAAGCGGTAGTTTTCAAGTTAACATCTCCCTTTTGCCTTTTATTCAGGTGAGATCGGCAATTCCAGGGCTGAAACTATTCAAATCATTCTAGTGAAGTTGTATGGGATTTTAAAACAAACAGTGGAGCACTTCCTGTATCACGACATGACATCACAAAGTGGAAGAGAGTGTTTTCTGTTTGAGAGAAGAACATGCAGAAGAATAATTTCTTTAAAACATGTGTGAATGAAGCAAAACACAACTCCAGGTATGTTTGTGATGAGGAAACAACATTATAACATGGCTAAAAGTTCACAAGAGTGATTTTTGCGTAATATAGGACTTTGAAATCCCCACGAACTCTTCAACACTGCAACAAAATCCTGAAATCTGTCGTCATTAGATTCCCAAAGTTGCCATTACATAAGACTTAAGTTGAACAGACAATGACGTGACTAAAAGTTTCCAGTTCTCACCAAAGTCTTGACCCCATACTGTTTTTCCACTTTCTCTCGGAGCTGTCTGAAGCAGGCCTCCATCCGGTCGTGAAACGGTCTCAACGCCTCCGTCACTTTGTCTCCATGGATACGCACTCCCTCAGCCAGGTGGGGGATCTGGAGAAATGTCATTAAAAGATTAGAGTTGTTTTTTTTATTCAACAAACGCAATAAAAAGGTGGTTTAGAGACAATGGCATTAAGATAGTGAGTACAGAAGAGGGAGAGTGAGTATAGTGAGTATATGGTGCAGAGGAGGGACTGTGAATATACAAAGTTAGTTGACAAGAATATAGGAATCACCATAGCAACAACACATGTAAAAAAAAATGCGTTGAATAAAAATAAAAAATTTAATCAAACCTTTGTGTAATTTTAGCATCAACGGCAGGATTAAACCAACCAAAATAATAATATGAACGGTGTTGCCATGGCTTCTATCTCTGTCAGGCAACCCACACGCTGCAAATGGAAGAATAAAACAGCATGCTATAATGTAATCCTAATGGCTACTTCTTCATCTATAAGGCATTATAAGGACTCGCTGCTCCTCTCGAGATCTCTACATGCAGAAGGCGTACAATGCAGCACAAACAAAAACACGTAAGGACTAGCAACAAGAACAAAATGTGAAATTCAACGCAAAAAAATATAGTGAGAAAAGCTCGGAGCTGTCCATGGTGCTAGGTGGATTCACAGGAGACGAAAAGGTATGGTAAATTAGTAATCATGTAAGCTTTCACTGCTTTAAAGATGGCCGATTTCAGATTTTCAGGGCGAAATGTTACTGCCAATTAAGGACAAAGTCATAGATGTTTTCTTTCCCATGGCAACAGCAAGAATACCTGACAAAAATGAAACTTAAAGGGCCCAAATTATGCTATTTTCTGATCTGTTATAATGTTTCCTCATCATAAACATAACCAGAGATGTGTTTTGTTTCATTCACGCAGGTTTAACACAGAAATCCTGCATATTTAAGCTGTGTTTTCTCTCAAACTGAAGATATAATAATGATATTCCAACTTATGATGTCATATGGTGATACAGGAAGTGCTCCACTGTGTTTTTAAACTCTTTACACATTCACTAGAATAATTTGGATAATTTCAGCTCTGGAATTGCCAATCTCTACTAAATAAAGAGCTTTTAACTTGAAAACTACCTCTTCATGACATCACAAGGTGGAACAGAGCATTTTGAGCTTTGGAGATGTAAACAGACTAATAATAGTTCAATAATAATTAATAAAACATGTGTAAATGAAACAAAACACAACTCCAGGTATGTTTTTGAGGAAATAACAATATTGTAAAATAGCTAAAAGCTCACAAGAGTCACTTTTGAGTAATATAGGACCTTTAAACTCTTGCATATGACAGGTTTTCATGTTTTTCTAATTATAACTCTTTTGCTGGGATAGTGCCTGCAGTAAATAAATATTCATCATAGTTTTACATCAGGGAAGAAGCAATTTGTAGAAGAAAAGTTGAGAGGAAAAGCACAAAAATACAAGAAGTAGCTGAGAGTCTAAAAAAACGTACACAGTTCAATACAACTCTGAGGAATGTTGTAGTGTCCTGCATTTGTTGCATTTTCACTTACCCCCTATCCCCACCCATAACCATATACGGACATGCAAAGGGGGTTTTCAAATGTCACAGAGCAATTTTCAGCTTCAAATCGACTAGTTGCCACGGTGAAATTGCATTGTATAATTTATTATTGTTCCTCAGGGACTGCAGATGGAAACTAGCTGTTTAGCTATAATCTGGTGCAGTACATCTCTGTTTTATGAGCATAATGTCTCTGTACATTGTCCCTTCAAATAAAGACTAACTAACTAAATGAAAGGCCGCTACGAAAGGGCGGAGCTTGTGAGTTATGGAGTTTTAAACAGAAAGTCTTGTCTTGTCTCATTTCAGTTATTAAAGGGTTCATATTACGCTATTTTCTGATCTATCGTAAAATACCAAATAAGAGCCGGGTCCCCTTTAAACGCCGGGTGCAGGTGAATATTTTGATAAATAACCGTGGGCTCCAAATAAACGCTGAGTCTAATGTACGAGCTGGAAGACAGAAGTGGTGCTGCAACAACAGGACGCGGGACTGATGCTCGCGTCGTCTCTACAGAAACCAAACTTAAAACCACATGGCTCATTCGCATAAACTATCAACAATAAAAAAAACAGCTCACTTCCTGTGCTCTGATTCGGTTGATGAATGTTCTCACTCTGCTGCTCCACACTCGCTGCGTCGCTCATTTGTTTTAACTCACTAAAGACATTTCTGCATGTTGGGGGAGGGTTTTAATGACTTTCTAATTCAGGAGTCTCTTTCAAATGTGGGAAACTCTCTGTTCTGTAGATATTTTGTTGTAACACTTCAAATTAACTCGCCTATGTCTGTTTAGAAAGTCGCCTAAATGATAGTCATACTGGTTAAAAGAATTTGGGCACCGCATCTTCCCAGTTTTGCCACTTGGTCTCAAATAAACGCCTGGTCTGGTACGTGATTAAAACAAATAAACCCCTCCGGCTCTTATCTGGTATTTTATGGTATTTCTATCTATGTCGTCAACATTTAAAAGCCCATCCAAAATACAGATGATTGACGAGCAAGGAAGGCATTTTTCTGGCAGTTTAAATATCCGATTAACAAAATAAAGGTGCTTATATGTATGTGACATTTGCTTTTACCTTTTAGAAATGAGAAAAACTCTATGTTAAAAAGGATAAGATGTTTAGAAGCTCAAAAAGCCAATTTATCAAAGCATGTTAATACAGCAGGCTTCAAAATACTGCAAATTCTCGGCATTAACTGGACTCCAACGTTCTCTCGTACACATTTTCCAGTCTCTTTGTGGAACAGCCCAGCGTGAGGCGTACGCTATGGCTTTCACTCCCTCTGATCTTCTTAACCCTCTGTCCCATGAGGCTTTGCCCTCTCGCTTTCTTCCGAGCCCCTCCGGTCCAGCTGCCCTCGATGCAAACCCGTAACCACATCTGACACGGCTGACGGGCGAACTACAAGACCCATGATGCAACGCTGTGCAACTATAAACCCACTCCGCTCAATATGTTTACATGCAGCCTCTTACTCCATATGGTCTCCCAGTAAGCCGGGTTAAAGCGCTCAGAAAAGTCCTTGGATGGATTATTTTTCTATCAGATAGTAAATAATTTCAAGGTACTTCATAACTTCTATAAAATCTATAGATTCCTGACTGTTTGAAACTACTTTTACTTGGACTTGGAAGTTAATTTAGTGCTTAAAATAATCCAAAATGTGCAGTACTGCTTCGGAGCGTTCCCACTTCTCTGTAGGAGGAGTGGGCGGGAAAAGTGTCTGAGTTTGAGCAGAGAGCAGTATTAAAAAGAAAAATATCACCAAATTAACAGGGATATGAGTATAGTCTCGAAAAAGATATCGTCCGATCAGATTTGTTCAAGTCAGTGACGCGTGTGTAACAAATGAGCTCATTGGTCGCCATATCGGACCATTATTTACGAATGAAATCACACTTCCATTACCTCACGATTAGTTTAGTGCTTCGCTCATTAATTCTGTGGAAATTCGCCATCTTTTTCAGTCCCTTGTCCCTTTTTTTCCCCTTTTGTGTTTCCTTTTAAGCAGCCATATTCGTTTTGATGCAGGCAAACCGTGCCTGTCCCTGATTGGCTCATCCACCTGTCAATCACGCCCATCTGAAAACAAGATTCTCCGCTGATCAGACTCTTTGTAAAGTATAGACATATGTACAGTATTTTAGATTGCAGACAAACTTTAGCCACATCTTTCAGCACCACAAACTTAAAAATGACTCGACTTTTATGAGACTGATCTTATAATTAAAAAGAATAATTTTATTTATTAGGAAAACATTTGGTACGGGCACAATATGGCCAATTATAATTAGACTTAGACAAACTTTATTGAGCCACAAGAGAAATTATTTGGACACAGCAACTCGCACATCAAAATATAATATAATAAAGAGTAAAAAATATAAAGTAATAATACATTCTAAATAAGTAGCAAGAGACTGGTGTTAAATAAGGCATAATTACCGGTATATAAATGTAAATGTACAAGTAAAAATAAAATGTTAGGGCTGTTAGAGCTACTAGCGATCTCGATGATAAGTCACGCACATTCTAACGGGCAGGTTAACGTCCAATCATGTGGCACTAAGAGCGCGGTGCTGCCTCTTAGTCGCTCTGATCCAGCTGCAGCTCTTCACCTTTTCTCCTCTTTCTTTCCTCTGGTGCTTCTCATCTTTATAATCCAAGTTACGGAAAGTTAATGAGTATTTTCTCACCGTTTAAGAGTGAAACTTAAGACTTCATTTAGCGCACGGACATCACACGTGTTTCTAGCACATGCTTTTTGGCGCTTACAGTAACGTGTGTATACATTAGGTTTAATATATTGTGCAAATTCATTCCAAACTTTACGTGTGAATTTCTCTTGCATTGTTGGTCCAATCGAGATGGAAAAAAGAAAAAAAAAACCTGCAGTGATTATGACACCCTGCCCTTTATGTCTGAAGTCCACATGTCTCTGTTTTTAATGAGATGGAAGAAGATTGAACTGAAAATCAAAATTGTGATTTGCTGATTTGATTTGGGTTTTTTTTCCCCATATCGCCCAGGCCTAAAGTAATACAAATATATCTCAGCTAAATACAAAATAACAGAAACAAACAAACAAACAAAAAGATGATGTGATGTAACAATAACTAAAATATTGTGATATCGTATGGTCAAAAGTCTCACAATAATATCGTGGACCATCACAATATATCCAATTACAAGCCTCTTTGGTTAAATTAATAGTTATGATCCAGCAACAGAGGGAACTACATAGACCATGATCCTTTGTTCCGTCTCAATGATGACTTGACACGACATAATAACTGTTCTAAGCACTTTTAATATTAATTGTGTGGATTGTGACAGAAACAAAGGACTGTTAAGGCATCATTAAAGGGAATTTTGTAAGCCTCATCAAAATATCGTAATAAATTTCGTAGTGCGAGATGCATATCGTGAAAATATCGTATCAAGAGAGTTCCATATCGTTACATCCTTACAAAAAGATAAGATTCTACATAAGATTTCCCCCCTTATGTACTGGTTTAACCTCACTCTACACACATTGGTGGACTTGCTGAGCTGAGCTTGTTTGATGGGGCTGCTTCTCTCTGGACGTTAGTTACAGCTTTGCCCCAGTAAACCTAAGAAGATAAATGAAAGAATGAAAGCCCCATAGAAAGCCCAAGGAAACACACACTGACCAGAGGAAGAAGAGGAGAGAGACTGTGAAAAAGATGACTTCACTTCATTATTGAGCTTGATCTTAGTGTAGTTAAGGTCCTATATGACTCAAAACTGACTCTTGTGAGCTTTAAATGGTTAGTTTGGGTTTTTTGACATGAATCTGTTTGGCGTCCCCGTCAGCAGTGTCATACATCAACACTGACTTACCTCCCGACAGCGTCCGGTGAGCCGAGTTCTTCCCCGGTTTCGGTGCTGACGAAAGTGTCCGGCGAGTTGGCTCGAGTCACGAAAATAAAGCGTTTTTCTTCTCAAAACAATATGTGTTCAAAAGAGTGATACATTTGCGTCATAAAAAGTGAACGTCGAAAAAGTCAGACCTCATAATCGCTCGGTACTATTGAAGCCGCGCCTGTTACACTGTGTTTACTGCTCGGAAAGTTAATGACAACATGTGTAACTACGACACCGACGATGAAGACGTGGCCCTTTAGCACAGAACCAAGGGGAGATCTTTATGAACCTGAATATACTGATGCCCAAATTCTCCAGATGGAGTCAGAACGGGCAGAGACAGAGAGGAGGGACAGAGTGGGACAAGCTGAAGCTGGATTTTTGTTGTTCCAGCCTGGATAATCACAAGTCTGCACCATTTTTTATATATATTCTTATACAAGCTTATATACTTATCGCTGTAGTTCTCACGTTAGCTCTATCGCATCATAGCAGTCAGCAGTCTGAGCACATAAACGCTGCCGAACTACTGAAAAAAGTGTTGGATTCGTGTGCGGCTTCACCTGGCGGCAACGTGGAGTGATATGACCGGAGAGAAAATAGTACCAAGCGATTATATGGTCAGACTTTTTCCCCGTTCATGTTTTGTGACGTAAGTGTGTCACTCTTTTGAACACATATTGTTCTGAGAAGAAAAACTCTTTATTTTCGTGACTCCAGCCAACTCGCCGAACACTTTCGTCAGCACCGAAACCGGGGAAGAACTCGGCTCACCGGACGCTGTCGGGAGGTAAGTCAGTGTTGATGCGACATTGCTGATGGGGATGTAGAGATTTATGTTAAAAAAAAAAAAAAAAACGATCCCTTTAAGACATGTTATAATGTTGTTACCTCCTCAAAAACGCATCCAGAGTTGTTTTGTTTCACTCGCACATGTTTGAACAATCCTGGTGTATTAGTTTGTTTATTAGTTTGTGATGTCATGTAGTGGTAGATTCCAAGTTAACAGTTTCTTTTACCTTTTCATTTGAGATGGGCAGAAATGATCCAAATGATTCTAATGAAGGTGTGTGGAGTTTTACAACACGACGGTGCACTTTCTGTACCACCACATGACCTCACGAGGAACAAGAGCGTTTTTAGTTTGAGAGAATGAAACAAAACACGATTCACAAACAGCAGAGACGGGGAGCTGCGATTATCCACGTGACTAAGGGCGCTTGTGAAAAAGGGTGCAGATTGTTCAGAAAAAGAAAAATAACAGGCACTTACTTAGCTCCAAAATGTTTAAAAGCTTTTATCGTGAGCGGGCAGGAAGGGTTAAAACACACTGACGACACCCGGAAGAAGGTGCAAGTCGACAATAAAAGCTTTTAAATATTTTGTACTTAAGTGAGTGCTTATTTTTCTTTCTTTCTAACAACTCCGGGAATGTTTGTGATGGGAAAACATTATAACATAGATCAGAAAATAGTGTAATAGTGGGTAGTTTCTCTCTTGGTAAACCAATAATCTTTCTTCGTCATTCGTATTCCTTTCAGCAACAGACAGGAAGGGGATTTGATTTTAAATTCAATCCATCATCTCATCAAAAGTTATAAGAAAGTTACAGAAATATACTACGTAAAAGCAGGTTTACAATGGAACACAAATTAATTTGTTTTGGAGAAATGAAGGAGACGAAATTGAGTCGTTCGAGGCACATTTTCTGAGAGCGAGAATAGGATCCTTTTCTTCGATTCAAATGTAATTTTCTTTACCCAGAGGCAGATGGTACTGTATTTTTACTTCTTTCACCCAAAACAAAGAAGCGGTTTGTCAGAATGCTAATTTTGATTCACTTTATTCTTACACAACGTTATCTGCTCATGTGATTTAGGCCATTAGGAAATAAGTGAGAAAAATGCAAAACTCCGCAACTCTTGAAAGGCGTAAATGTGTTCTTTTCTTCTCTAATTAGCGATTAATAAATTCAGAACAAATGGGGCAAAAAGGATAACGCTGTAATGAATCCTCTGTTTTTATTTTTTACAATTTATATTATGATGCAACTCAATGTGAAAGTGCTGGAAGTATTTAGAATATCGTACTCTTTGTGTAATGGGTTATGTTACATTTTTATGCATTGTCAACTAGATTTAAAGGTGCATTGTGTAACTTTTCTGGTGGAGGGGCCCGTCACCTGTTTGTTCCTATGGCGCTATCATTGTTCTGCCTGGAATAATCCACAGTATGACATTAAACAGCTCTACTTTACATTTACTCAGTTACAGGTGGTTTTATGGCTCGAAAATACCTATAAAAAACAGGTATTCTGTGAGTGGGGTCGCCTCTCCACAGGTCTGACCTGTAACTCGGTCCGGTTTGGTCTCCGTGAAGATAGAAAGGTGTAATGCCGTACTGTGGAACATTCCTACACAGTGCACCTTTAAGTATTCTTCTCATTGTTGCGTAATTTAAAATACTGTGTGAGATTTAAGTAGATTCTCTGTATAAATATCTAGTTTATCATGTGCTCATATTTTAAAGTACAGTGTGGAACTTTTCTGGTGGAGGTTCTGCTACAGCTCTGGAAAAAAATAAGAGACGACTGCGGTTTTTTTTTTTTCTGAAATCAGCGTCTCTACATGTGTGACGGCCATTTTATTCCAGCGTCTGTTGAATTCCAACACAAACGCACCTCATTCTGCTTCATGAGGCACTGATGAGGAGAACCTGAATCAAACCTGATTTAAGGAGGCAAAGTAGAAAAACCACTGCTGTGTTCATCATTATCATCATTATTATTCCACTAAATACTGATTTCTGAACTCTTCCCAAGTTAAAACATTAGTATTGTGTTGTTTTAAAATGAATCTTGTTTTCGTCGCATTATTTGAGGTCTGAAAACATTTAATCTTTTTTGTTATTTTGACCATTTGTCATTTTATGCAAATAAACGCTCTAAATGACAATAATTTTATTCGGTAGTTTAGAGAATGAAACAGAAATATTCCTTTTGCTCAAGCTTAAGTAGTAAAATCAGAGAAACTAATCATTTTGCAGTGATCTCTTATTTTTTTCCAGAATTGTATGTGCTTGTCTCCATGGAGATGCCATCGCTTTGCCTGTAATGTTCACCAGGTCAAGTTACAGGTCAGATCTTTGGAAAAGCAAGCCACTCGTAGTAAGAATGTATGTTTAGAAAATATTTTTGAGCAATAAAAACACACATGACTGAATAAATATTAGATGCTAAATTCTGATGGATTGTGGTAATGCCATACCGTGGAACATTTCAGGCAAACTCACTCAGTCACAAAATCACTCTAGGGGTGTTCTACATGTATCTCTAATAGCAGAATGTTTACCAGTAACCAGAGGGACACAAAGGACATATTTGAGATTGAAATAGACAAAAAAGCTTTAAGATTGAAAGACTGAAAACTCAAGAAAAAATACAAAATGGAGCCTTGATCAACACAAGGGTTCATGGTCCTGGTGACTCACTAATTTTATGTGTGAGGGACGTGTTTAACGGCACAAATCAGAGTTCAAACCAAGTCCATTCTCTGTGGTCAGGTTGCATTAAAACTAGTGCTGTCAAAAATATTGCGCTATTAATGCGTCAACTCAAAATAATTTTAACGCTGTTCATTTTTTTTATCGCAACTTTGTGACCCAATGGACTAGTTTTGCTGTGGCCACTGCTGTAACGTTAGAAAAACTACAGGATCTGGCTGTAAACAGGAAAGAAAACAATCTGTGCAAAACTGAGAAGTCCCGGTTGGAGGAGGTACACCGATGCACATACATCGATGCAAAGTCTGCTTCAAAACATACGGCGAATCCTCGATAGGGACCACGGACAGCGACACACTGTTGCACACTGTTGCAGAGGACAAAGTTGTCTCACTGATGATTGTTCTGGTTTGCAATAAAAAAAGAGTATTACAATGATGATTCAAGGGACAAAAAATGTGTGATTAATTTGCGATTAATCACAAGTTAACTGTGACATTCATGAGAGTAATCGTGATTAAATATTTTAATCGATTGATGCCACTAATTAAAACAAAACTCAGATCAAAGTCACAAAGCCGTGCCTCCAGTTAGCATCACACGTCCAGGGAATGCAACAACATCACTATGAACAGAGAAGCAGGTACCAGAAAATTTTCGTAGCGCACCTTAAAGTCCATTACTTCGCATAATCCCTCTGTGTAAATTAGCTGTTCACACTGTACATTTTTTCCTCTGATCCTCCGTGACAGCGCTGTGATGGTCTGGCAGTTTTTACACTCGTCCCAATTAGCTTGATTTGCTGCGAACTGCTGCGTAACTCCAGGAAGAAACAAAGAAACACAGTCCCAATTGTAATTATCTCGCAGACAATTAATTCCTGAGTAAAATGTCGAGGTCGTGACAGCGCCGGCAGGAGACCAGAGCGCACAGAAAGTGTTTTTGTTATTTTTCTAAAGTTGGGGTTAAGCTCAAAATGTGGGAGCGCAGACGTCGCTAATGAAAACAAAGCACAGTTACGTAAGATACATTAAAAAATAGGAATAACAACGCCGCAGTCAACCATTAAAGGTGCAATATGTAACTTTTCTAGTAGCATTTTCACCGTTCTTTTCTGGTGGAGGCTCCGTCAAAGGCTTTTCTCCATGGAGATGTTATTGCTTTGCCTGGAATGTTTCACAGTGTGGCATTAAACCTTTCTATCTTCATGGAGACCAAACCAGACCACGTTACAGGTCAGATCTGTGGAGAGGCAACTCCATTCAGTCAGACTGCCTGTTTTTCTATGTATTTTTTATATATTTTTTATTTTTTAAGCTTTAAGAAGTACCATATCCACACAAAAAATAGAATAAATAAAATACAAAAAATAAAAATACCAAGAATACAAAAAAATACAAAAAGATAATGATAGCAATAATAACAACAATAAAACAAATGCAGGAGGGTTATACATATAAACCTGTTTTTCTAGGTATTTTTGAGCTATAAAACCATCTGTAATTGGATAAACGTAAAGTAGAGCTGTTTAATGTCATACTGTGGAACATTCCAGGCAGAGCAATGACATCTCCATGGAAACAAGCTGGTAAAGGACCTTCAAACAAAAAGTAAATCATGTACTTATTTGGAAATATCTTTTACAGGTTACAAAACACCCATTCTAACTCTAAGAAGTGGTCGCCTTTTCATAGATCTGATCTGTAACTTGGCCTGAAGGCGTCACATTTGCTCCACTGTGTTTTTAAACTCCAGACGCCTCCACTAGGATCACTTGGATATCTTCAGCCCTGAAATTGCCGATCTCTACTGAACTAAAGGTAAAAGGAACTATGAAAACCACCGCTTCATGACATCACGAGGTGGAACGGAGCATTTTGAGGTTTGGAGATAAAGAAAAACTAATAAACCAGGATTGTTCAAACGTGTGAGTGAAACAAAACAAGTCTGGAAAGGTTTTTGAAGAGGTAACAACATTATAACTAGTGCTGTCAAACGATTCATTTTCAAATCAGATTAATCACACTTTAGAATTTTGATTAATCACGATTAATCACAGTTAATTTAGTCCAAAATATTTGGACTAAAACACAATTTACTATCAAAAAGTTATATTATTGACATTTTTCTAACACTGGTAGTTTTGTTGACAACATTGCCGCAGGTGCCAACGTTGTTTGTCGTGCTCGGTTTGTTGTTGGTACAAGTAGCGCCGTTGCTGCCGCTGAATCAAACACGTGTTTTGCTTTAAAATGGGATTTTAAACTTGTTGTGCTTCTGTGGAAAGAGAGTTCATCGCTGCAATATCTTATCTAAAGTCGCGTATGGACAGACCTGATCACTGACCTAATAACCTGCGCCACCTTCAGGTCACCAGCTTTCCATAGAGGAGCGTTGTGTGATTAATCTACATTAAAAAAACATTAGTGCGATTTTTTTTTGTGATTAATCGCATGTGTTAATGTTGACAGCCCTAATTATAACATGGCTTAAAGCTCACAAAGAGTCCGTTTTGCTTAACATAGGACTTTGAAGTAAATTTCTTGTAGGGTTGTATACGATTTGAGTACATTAACCTGTTACCTTTCTTTACTTATAAACTACTAATACTAATGCTATTTTAAGCCTCTGTTTTGTGTGTACACAGGAGATGTCTTGTATTTAGTGGGAGCACTTTACAGACTATTCATCTGTCAGTCAGCGGTTGGTTTCATGTGATTAGCGCAGTTGGACGGTGTTGGTTTGAGAGGCTCAGGGCCCCGTCTCTGTCTTTGTCTTTTTCTCTTCCTTTTGTCTTTGTCTCTGTCTCCACTGGATCGCGCTCTGCTTCATTTGTCTCATTTAGACCGAGGCGAGACAAGCTTAACAGGCACCCTGACGCTGGCATGGACAGCGGCGAAAAGAAAGATTAAAGCACAACATTTTGGGGAACAACTTGTTTTTGTAGCCTTTCCTTTTCATTTTTAATCACGCAGAGTTATTTATTTATATCGCGTTTTGTTCTGCAACTGTCTAGTGCCGCAGATTAATTATTTCTAATGGAAATTCAGTTTAAAAAATAAAAAAAACTAATTCCAGGTATTTGCACGTAGACATAGATAAGGTTAATTAGTGAAGAGTTGGGTTTAGATGTTTGTTTTGTTTCTCTGATTGGTTCATATTCCTCAATCATTTCTCTTTTAAAGGTACAATATGTAACTTTGCTGCTTGTTTCCATGGGAATGTTCCTGCTTTGCCTATAACGTTCAACATTATGGCATTAAGCTCATCTATCTGACATGTATTATAGCTAAGAACGCATTGATTTTTACCGTTAGTGGGCTCGTTTTGCCACAGATCTGACCCGTAACTTGGCCTGGTAGCTTCACTTGCTTGATCGTTTTGAAGTTTAATGACATACTGTGGAACATTCAAGGCAAAGCACTTATATGTCTATAGAAACAAGTTGAAAAAGTGCAAACCAAGGTTGCAACCAAAGCCTTTTATACAGAATAGTTACAGGTCACAGTCTGAATGTCTGTTTTTCTAGGTACTTTTGAGCTATAAAACCACCTGCAATTGAATAAAGGTGAAGTAGAGCTGTTTAATGTCACACTGTTGCATAAAAAAGTTACATAATGCATGTTTAAATCTCACAAGAGTCAATTTTGCGTAATATAAGGACTTTTAAAAGCAGAAAAAGTTGTTTAGCTGTAGGAGTAGGGCGAAAACTTTATTTTAAAAAACTCTCTTATGAAACGTCAAGGTCAACAGCAGGAAGCCAGTGAGAAAGTGAACTCTTCGGAAAGCGAAAAAAGGCTTCCCCAACAAAATCTCAGAGCAGGTTCGGGAGCACAAAGTCGACCTATTTTACAACAACAGTGAAAAGGAAGAGGAGAGACTACAGCAAATCCAATCATCTGTGCCGCGGAGAACGAGGGAGAGGCGGAAAGACGAGAGGAAAACTACTGCAACGCAGGAAATCAATGCTGCATTTTCTGAGCTAAGGTTTCTATTACAGCTAATTATCTCCACCAGGTCAACTTACAGATCAGATCTGTGGAGAGGCGTGCAGGTTCGCGGTAGGGAAGCTTGTTTTTCAAGGTGTTCTGAGCATCACGAAAGATATTGTGGAATATTACAGGGAAATTACAGCATTCCAAGTCAAGCAACAAAGAGAATAGTTGGGTTTTTGAGGACTAGGACAACTAATTATCTCCACTAGGTCAAGTTACAGGTCAGATCTGTGGAGAGGTAAGCATGTTCACAGTCAGAATGCATGCTTTTCAAGGTGTTTTGAGCATTAAAAAAGATAAGTTGAATGTTACACTGTGGAACATTACAGGTAAACTACAGTATCCCAAGTTGAGCAACAAAGGAAATCAATGTTGGGTTTCTGAGCATCAAGAAACACAAGATTAATGCAGAAAAGAAAATTACTGGATTTTTGAGGACTAGAATAACTAATTATCTCCACCAGATCAAGTTATAAGTCAGATCTGTGGAGCACCAAGCCTTTTAACCATAACAATGCATGTTTTTCAAGGTATTTTAAGTATTTAAAAAGATACGTTGATATGGTTTACACTGTGGAACATAGAAGGTAAAGGTAAACTGCAGTATCCCAAGTCAAGCAACAAAGGAAATCAATGTTGGTTTTTTAGGACTAGAACAACTAATTATCTCCACCAGGTCAAGCTACAGATCAGCTCTGTGGATAGGCAAGCCTGTTCACAGTAAGAGTGCTTCTTATTCAAGGCGTTTTGAGCATTAAGACACCTGTAATACAACAGCATCTGTATGGAGAAAAGCAGGTGGTGGAGTCTTCACAAGCAAAGTTACATTGTGCAGCATCTAAGTTGAGTACATCTTGCAAAATCTGTCCATGGAGATGTTCCATAGTAGGGCATTACACGGATTTATCTTTATTGGACAACTGGTGTTTTTATTGAGAAAATCCTTAAAACTGCAACTCCAAGATCCAAAAGCAAGTGGCCTGAAATGGAATATAATACATAGTGTTGTCACGATAAAAACATGATTTCGATACTAAGGAATCAACTTGATAGCGATTCCAATACCATGATGAGAATAAAAAAATTTGATTTTCTACATTAAATCATCGTACTTTCTTTTCTATTATCATGTGATTTTATATCGGTGTAATTCCTCAGTGGTTCAGGTAGGTTCCATAGTGATCCAGGTCCAAACCAGGTCTAAACCAGGTCTAAACCAGGTCTAAACCAGGTCCATGGGCGTATACAAGCCTCTGTGCTCTTATACTTTTTCTGATACAGCTCAAGATTGTTCAAAAACTATTCAGGAAAGTTCATTTTTGTCCCATGAATGTGACTTTTTTAGTATTGATACTCGCTCAAATGAGTATCTAGTTTTGATACTAGTTTTAATATCATCTAGAATGGAATTTTCAATACTTTAAACAACCCTAATCGTAATAACCACCACTTTTCACAACCTTACTTACTTACTCACGATTAGAAACCTCAAAATCAGCTTTAAAAATGTGCCTCTCACCAGCTCAGTTCACTTTAAAACAAGACGGAAAACATCGTCAGCGTTTCAAATCTCCACGGAGGATAACAAAGCCACAACTTTAGATTTTAATAATCAAAGACGAGCTCCTAAGCGCCAGCACTACGCGTTTAGCCTCGTAATACGCCGTTTAAACAGGCGAGCATAGGTGCAGTGGTGCTAGCGTGTCTCATCTCGCTGCATGTGCACTTTTCCAAGCCCCGTCCTGATCTCCGGCTCACTGCAAACTTCAGCAAATTGTCTCAGCTCACAGTTTCACAAGGATCTCCCCGGCTCTCTTCTCACCTCCTTCTTTAAGTGATATTCTCCTTCCAGCGCTAACCTTTTAGGAGGATTTCTGCACCTTGCGAAGGTGATGAGATGTCTGAAAAATGCCCTGGAATAAAATGTACTGAAGCTATTTAAAGTAAGGAAATGGGGCAAGTTCTGGATTGTTCTTTTGCAGTTTGAAAAGGTGGATATGATGTAATGGGATGTAGCAAAGGAATGTTCCACAGTGTGACATTAAACAGCTCTACTTTACATTTATTCAATTGCAGGCGGTTTTATAGCTCAAAAATACCTAGAAAAACAGGCATTCTGACTGTGAGCGGGGTCGCCTCTCCACAGATCTGACCTCTAACTTGGTTTGATTTCGTCTCCGTGGAGATAGAAAGGTTTAATGCCACACTGTGAAACATTCCAGACAAGGAAGACAAGCATTTGACGGACTCTCCACCAGAAAAGTTACGCAATGCACCAATAAGAGGAAGGGCATCTGTCTTACAATCAAAGAGATAATTTTGGAAAATGAATATATTGATCCTTTGCAGCTGATTTCATCAATATTCCCTGGGGGTGTGATGCTAACTGTAAGCACTGTGCAGTCTGAGGCTTTGTTAGACTTTAATCTGAGTTTTATTTTCACACAATTTGACCAGGAAGAACTGACTTTGAAAGCCGGAACTACAGTCCAACAAGTGAACACTCGTATTGATCACAGACTCCTGAAAATATGCTGTTTGAATCCATTTTATCTATTTTTTAATCTATTTTTAAGATGACCTTTAAATGTGTCTAATGGCTTTGTTTACTAATATAGGGTTTGGCAGTATTTTAATTCAGCCTAAACCCTTTCGGTCATGATCCACGGGGCTGTAGTCTATGTTTTGTTTTGTTTTGTAGTGCTGCAAAATGACCAAATAAACGACTACTAACAGGGTCGGACTGGGAACAAAATTCGGCCCTGGCATTTTCGTTCCTGTCCGGCCAACCCCGACCAAAACGAAACTGAGGATGGGGAGGGTAATGGAGAAACTGAGGACTATTTTAGCAGCTTAAATGTTTTATGAGTGGCTAAACCATGAGTGAGACAGACGTGTTCAAAATATATAAAGACGGGACTGGTTGAAACTGACTACTAATGTATAGAGGTGTAAGAAAAAATTGATACCTGCACTGTTGTATTCTTGTAATTCTGTCGCCTGGGGGAGGGTGTCTGATGTTGAAAGACCCGAAACACCCTGTGAACCCAGGAAACAACATCACTGATGATGTGTCCCAGCGCATCCGTAGATGTATTTATACACTGTTCCGCTGGCCTGACCAGTGACTCCCAGGAACAGGCTGGGTGACGACCAAGAAAGTTTGGTGACAACTGGAGAGACAGTGGACAGCACGGAGAGACGGCAACCGGGGCAGGAAGGGGTAGCAGCCCGACCTGCATCTTCCGCAAGGGAGAAACCCAAGCAAGCTACAGATCGACCCACAGAAAAACACCCCCAGGGAGCCGAGAGGGGAGGATGAGCACCCCAATAGGGCGGACCCAATGATGTGACCTTGGAAAGCGGAAAACCGCCGATGAATAGCAGATGCATCTCCGGAAACGTCTGACAGAACGACCATGGCCTAACAATACATCAGGCCCGGATGAAATGCCTGGTTCAGGAGGCGACAGCACAACGCACAGGATTAACGCCTGGTGAGGCGCCCAGGAGGAGCCCGGCCTGGAGACAACCCACAGAGCCCAGAACCTCCACGTGCTCGAAACTCCAACTCCTAGCAGAGTAGTCCAGCGTCATCGGATCAAATGGCCTCAAGCAAAGCAGCACAAGCTGTGGCAACAGTTTGATGAGGATACATCTGAGATCATCAACGCAACAGCAAGAGGAGATGTAGAGGGACGACTCAAGAGCCTGACTACCCTCATCACAAGCCGGGGCTGAGAGGTTTGGCGTTGAGGAGCCCAAGTCCAGCAAGCCCACCTACACCAATAACCGCAGGGCAGATAAGATCCACCAGCTGCGGAAAGAATTGCGTTTGCTGGCAAAGCAGTTCAAGGCAGCAGCTGAAGCTGAGAAACCACCTCTCGTTGAGCTTCGTCACACAATCCGGAAGAAACTCACAACCCTGCGCAGGGCGGAATGGCACAGGAGACGGAGGACCGAGAGAGCCAGGAAGCGGAGCTCCTTCATAGCCAACCCTTTGGCTTCACAAAGCGGCTGATGGGACAGAGCGCAGTGGGCACCTTGACTGTTCTAAGGAGGAGGTAGATGACTATCTCAGCAACACCCTCCTTTGACCCAGACAGAGAGCAAGAGCTGGGACCACAGAGAGCCCTCATGGACGTACCAGCCCCCCTGGTGGAGTTTAACATCTCAGAGCCCACCTGGAAGGAAGTTCAGCAGGTGGTAAAATCCGCCAGAGCAAGCTCTGCTCCAGGTCCCAGCCAAGTGCCGTACAAGGTGTACAAGCGCTGTCCAAACCTCCTCAGAATCCTATGGAAGCTGCTACGTGTGATTTGGCGTAGAGGACCATCTCAGATCAGTGGAGAGAGGCAGAGGAATTTGGATCCCAAAAGAGGAAAATTCCACCAAACTGGAGCAGTTCCGATCTATCTCACTTCTCAGTGTGGAGGGTAAGATCTTCTTCAGCGTCCTCGCCAGAAGGATGGCAGACTTCCTCCTCAAGAACAAGTATGTTGATACATCAGTACAGAAGGCGGCATCCCGGAGTGCCAGGCTGTCTTGAACACACGGAGTGGTCACCCAGCTCATCAGGGAGGCACGTGAGGGGAATGGTGACCTGGCGGTGCTTTGGCTTGACCTTGCCAATGCATATGGATCCATCCCTCACAAGCTTGTGGAAACCACCTTGGACCGACACCACATTCCTAGCACTATCAAGGACCTAATCCTGAACTACTATGGGAACTTCAGGATGAGAGTTACATCAGGGCGTGTCACATCCGACTGGCATCGGCTCGAAAGGGATCATAACTGGCTGTACGATCTCAGTTATCCTGTTAAGCCCTTGCCATGAATATGTTGGTTAAGGCAGCTGAGACCGAGTGCAGAGGCCCCTTGTCCAAGTCTGGAGTTCGGCAACCCCTATCCGCGCTTTTTTATGGGCGACTTGGCGGTTACCACCACATCAGTGCCAGGGTGTAGGTGGATCCTACAGGGCCTAGAGAAGCTAATCCGGCTGGGCAAGGATGAGCTTTAAACCAACAAAATCCAGGTCCATGGTTCTGAAGCGGGAAAGTGGTAGACAAGTTTCGCTTCCTTATTGATGGAACGGCAATACCATCGATCACTGAGAAACCAGTCACAAGCTTGGGGAAGGCGTTTGACTGTAGCCTCAGAGACACAGCGTCCATCCAAGCAACCATCACGAAGCTAGAAGCTTGGTTGTCGGCAGTAGAACAAGTCTGGCCTACCCGGCAAGTTTAAAGCATGGCTGTACCAGCATGGCATTCTCCCTCGTATCCTTTGGCCTCTGTTGGTGTACGAGGTGACCATGTCCACGGTAGAGACCCTGGAGAGAAAGATCAGTTCCTACCTCAGAAGATGGCTGGGTCTGCCACGCATGATCTCACGAGTGCAGCACTGTATGGCAGAAGTAACAAACTCCAGCTTCCCTTCAGTAGCCTGGAGGAGGAGTTCAGGGTCTCTCGTACAAGAGAGGCACTAGTCTATCGTGACTCCAGTGACACCAGAGTGGCAGCAGCAGGCATTGTGGTTCGGACAGGCAGGAAGTTCAAAGCTCAAGAGGGGCTGGAGCTGGCGGAGTCTCGTCTGAGACACAAGGCCTTAGTGGGCACAGTGGCAATCGGCCGGGGCAGGGCTGGGCGCCATCCCACAACCCCGGCACGACAGGGGCGCAGGGCAAGGAAAGGCGGGACCTTGTCCTGGAAGAGGTGCGGGCAGGTGTCGAGGATGTGAGGACCAGCAAGATGGTGAGCATGCGGCAGCAGGGGGCATCAACGAGATGGGAAGGAGCACTGGAGAGGAAGCTGACCTGGAATGACATCTGGAAGGCAGAACCCCGGCATATCAAGTTCATGGTCCAAGCTGTCTACGATGTTCTACCAAGCCCAGCCAACCTGCACGTTTGGGGAAAGAGCGATCTTCCAACTTGCTCTCTGTCCAGGAAGAGGCACCCTGGAGCACATCATGAGTAGTTGCCCGAAGCTCTTGGGGGCCGTTATCGCGCTGGAGACATGACCAGGTGCTGAAGGCAGTGGCTGAGACTATATCCAGTGCAGTGGCAAACAACAAACATGCCAGCAGCCAGAAGTCAATTCATTTCGTGAAGGCTGGAGAGAAGCCTCATCAAAGCCAACACCATCGGCCAGCCTCCTATCATCGGCAACAGACTGGGAACTGCGAGAGTCGACTTGGGCAGGCAGCTCAAGTTCCCAGAATATGTCATCAACTTCATTGAGACCTGACCTGCTACTGACATCTGCCTCTTGAAGCAAGTCCTCTTATTGGAACTGACAGTCCCTTGGGAGGACCGCATGGAAGAGGCCAATGAGCGCAAGCGACTCAAATACCAGGAGCTCATCGAAGAATGCCGGAGGAGAGGCTGGAAAGCCCGTTGCGAACCTGTAGAGGTGGGATGTCGGGGTTTCGCTGCACGCTCCCTGTGCAAGGCATACAGCCTTCTTGGAATAGCAGGTGCTGCGAAGAGGAGAGCCATCAAGTCCGCCACAGAGGCTGCAGAGAGAGCCTCCAGGTGGATTTGGATCAAAAGGTCTGAAAAGTGGGCTTAAGCTGCTGGGACACAAGCCGGGGATTGATCACCCCGGCTGGGTCGCCTGGGGGAGGGTGTCTGATGTTGAAAGACCCGAAACACCCTGTGAACCCAGGAAACAACATCACTGATGATGTGTCCCAGCGCATCCGTAGATGTATTTATACACACTGTACATTTTTGTGTTACATTATAGAGTTTATTGTTTTCTATTTTATTTATTCCATCGTTAGTATTGTTTGTCTTATGTTTCCGCAGCAATTTCCTAATGTTTTGAACCTGTTCGCTTACAATAAAACCTTTCCGATTCTATTCAGTGATATATCGCGATACGTCACTGCACAATTCTCAAATCAATTCAAAATGCATCTGAATCGATTTTTTAAATAATATTTTTTCAGTAAAATTCATTCGTTGCATTCCCTGTTCTCATGATGAAGTTATATTTCATACAATTTTGTTCTCGTAAAGGTGTAGTTGACAATATTATTAGAAGTAATTATTGATAAATTGCAATATATCATCTATCGTTATAGTATCGCGATATATCGAATCGTGACATGGATATTATGATATGTATCGTATCGTCAGACTCAAGGCAATGCATATCCCTTACTAATGTGTGCGTCATGTTTCTATGGTAACTGTTTAACTTTCTGCCAATGCACATACAAGTAGTTCACCCCCAGTGCGACGTCAGTCCAAAGCATCAACAGAGGTACATCATATATATGAGACTTTCTTTGATTTCCTATAAAACAGCTCTTGATATTAAGGCCGGTTACCAAACTGACACTGAAAAAGGAAGAATCATTTCACTGCGATTAAAGTACGAGGCTAGTGGCCCTGGTAAAAACCCAGACGTGCTTAAACCCTGGAGGACGATACTCTTCAATGTTACAGCACAGAAATATGAGCAAAATGCACCGCTCAAAGATTAAAACAGGTAACGCCAAGTGCTATAGCTACACCGTAACCAGTCAGGTTTTAAAAGGAAACAACATCAGACAATACTAAGTGCAGATTATAGAGCTTCGAGTGGACGTACCTGCCAGGCGATGAGGTCCTTGAGTTTGCTGATCTTCTCCAGGTCATCTGGGTGCTCCTGCATGTACAGCTCATTGAAAAAGGCCTATGCAGCACAGGAAAGGAGAACACTGTGTTATTAGCAGTGACCAGAGGTGGAATATAACAAAGTAAAAGGAGTAAAACGTGCTCAACTTAAGTAAAACAAAGTGGTATCTGTACTTGACTTACATTTTAAAGTGGATACCTTTTACTTTGACTTCACTACATTCATTAAAAGCAAAGTGCAATTATTTTGGATTACTGTGTGAGACCTGCTGAAAAGGCCGAAGGGTTTATTGTTATTAATACATTTATAGTTGGAACAAACAAAATATACAAATAAAAAATGTTTCTGTTACAAATCCTTATCAAAATCTAAATTTGAAGTGTTATTAGATCTCAAAATCTGCACGAAATACTTTTACTTTTTACTCTTTAAGTACATTTTCTAAACTAGAACTTTTTACTTTTGAGTTTTTTTTTTTCCTCCGGTATCTGTACTTCTGTTTCTTACGTAATAACTTTAAGTACTTCTCCCACCAGTAGGTATGACAGCAAAACTTTTTAACTTTAAGCATCACTTTTTAACTTTCTTTTTTAACTTTTTAATTTCTTTCCACACAATGCACGCATATGTATTGCAGACGTGTTGCCAGTAGCAGCAGCTTTGGGTCCAAGAGCACAGTTGGAAATGGAAAGTTAGGGGAAAAAAAACAAATTTGCATGAATAAATTAAACTGAGCATATGGCACCTATTGTTTTCTCATTATTATATTTGTAAATGTGACCCAACACTCATTTGTTTTACATTTAAATGAGACAACAAAGTCAACCTGGGACTACGCGCTCAAGATGATCCACCAACACTTTAAATAAAGGACCCATATTGTGCTCTTTTCTGATCTATGTTATAATGTTGTTTCCTCATCACAAATACACCTGGAGCTGTGGTTTGTTTCATTCACACATGTTTAACACACAAGTCTGCATATTTAGGCTTTCAGAGTTCGCTTAAACAGAAAACACTATGTTCTAGGGTTGGGCGGTATCCAAATTTTGATACCGTTAAACCTTCTCAGTATTTTACCAGGGTATACCGTATTAACTCGACTAATTAAGAATTATTTTGAAGCTTGCGTCTATACCATTCAGGCAGCTCCAGCAGGACGTATGTGCACAGCTCTGGCTTTGTGTTTCTCAACCGTAAAGCCGATCAAACTCGACTGGGCGCATTTAGCCACTTGTGTCAGGACTACGGTGAAACTAACTAGCAGAACAGACTTGTATTTACCGTATTTACAGGCTGACCACGGTAAACGCCAGGATTTCTAAAGTCAATTTCAATTTAGAAGCAGCTCTGCCATGTCTTGTACCAATGGAGCCATAAGATACTGTGGGTAAAACTCCGCCCCCTCCACCGCCGGCTCTATTTGGGGTCAGCCCAATAGTCCGAAAATGGACTAGTGAGTAGAGATCCCATTAGTCCGACCGTACACACTGGAGATGCATGGAGGACTTGTAATGGACTGAAGATAAACTGTTTGTACATTTGGAGTGTGGGTGGAATTCTCGTTGGTTTAGAGCCACAAACACCAGAACAAGAACATTTACGCAGTGTCATTAGCCCCGTAAAAATATATACACACCACAAGCGCCGAGCTGAGAACCAGGACTAAACCAGGACTAAACCAGGGCTAAACCAGGGCTAAATCAGGGCTAAACCAGGGCTAAACCAGGGCTAAACCAGGACTAACCCAGGACTAACCCAGGACTGAAGCAGGACTGAACCAGGACTAACCCAGGACTAACCCAGGACATACCATTACATTGAAAATCTAACCTTACATTAATTTGTGCTGAGCAAACAAATTCAGGTATCAATAATCTATGATATTACATTAGGTCTTTATGCGCTGTAGATTTTTTAATGAGGGCAATGAAACTAATACCGTTGCTACTTTTTGATATCTCGGGAAACCTTAATACCGTATCACCGCTTAACCCTACTATGTTCAACCTTGTAATGTCATGTGGTAATACAGGAAGTGCTCCACTGTGTTTTTAAACTCAATAGACCTTCTCCAGAAGCATTTGGATAATTCCAGCCCTGGAATTGCCGATTTCTACTGAACTAAAGGTAAAAGTTAGCTTGTAAACTACCACTACATGACATCACAAGGTGGAACAGAGCATTTTGAGCTTTGGAGATGCAACAGCCAAATAAACCAGGATTACTCAAACATGTGTGAATGAAACAAAACACAACTCCAGGTCTGTTTTTGATGAAGTAACAGCTTTATAACATAACTTTAGCTCACAAGAATCCATTCTGTGTAATATAGGGCTTTAAATTATAATAAAATTCTAATTCAAAGTAGTAAAAATAGACTTGGGTCAAATAGGGGATAATTATAGACGTTCACAAAGCTGCATAACGGGCTCACATAACTCGCTCTAAATGAGATGCGTAGAAAATGACAGTGTACCTTCTCATAGTTGGCGAAGCCTCCCATCACAGCTGGATCCACGATGCCGTTGAGCAGCATGGAGAGGGGGTTTATGGGTAAATTTGAATCGCTGAGGTGCCTTTGGACCATGCTGCTAATTTTATCATTGGCCGACTGCATGGTTTCTATGGCGTTTTCCAGTGGACTTATTTCTACCTGCAAAAAACAACAAGAACAAGATCAGTAATGCACTTCATGGTATAAGGCTGGGTGGTATAACAAAAAAATATATATCACAATGCTGATTTATTCATATTTTAGTCCTATAAAAACAAATAAAAATGACTTTCAGTTTTAAAAAGCGGGTATTACACGTCTTTGGGGTATTAATTTCTAACACACGACATATTTAGGTCACCATGTCACCTTTTATCAGTTTGAAAATGTGATAGTTGGTGAAAAAAAGTATTAAAATGTGTAATTAGTGTCAGTTCAGCCCCTGCTCCCCATGCTAAGTCACTCCCTCTACAGAGCACTATCATAAACCAATCACCATTCATCCCATTAATGAAACTGCTGCAGATCGGTTTATGAAGTTGTAGTGCTTTGTTTTGTATCCTGCTTTTGTATGTTTATGATAAATGTGTAGGTTTATGAGCACTGGATAGAATATTGCAGCTAATATAGTACAAACAGGGCAGAGGAGAGATCACTACATTACTCAAACATGCAAGAATGATGTATAAAACCACTTCAGACACCTTTTTGTTAGGCTATAAGATGGTAAAAAACAGCAAAAAGGCAATTTTGCATAATACAACCTCTTTCATTTTGTGAACAATAAACAATACCAACATTTTATTATTATGTAATGTAAAAAAAAATAGTAAAATTTCTTCCTCCAAAGTCTCAACTCTGCTCGGTTTTTAGAAAGGCAGAGGTTTGTGTCTCACTGCCAAAGCTAACGCTCATTTTGAAGCATAATAAATATTAAAACAATGCCACAAACTGAAGTCATCTATATTTAAAAATAATTGTGTATACTTTACTTTTTTTTACTAATTAATATGAATTTTAATAGGTTGTTTATTTTATGATAAGTAATAAAAAATGGACCAGACTTCTCTATTTACCCGTGACAGTTTTGAGTCCTCTGTCCCAGCAGATTTATCCAAAACCATCGATTTGTCTCAGGTTTATACAAGAAATGTCCCTGGTGTCCCTATTTTTGACCAATTTAATACGTCCCAACAGTAAAGAGAGGCATAAATTGTCACTTGTTTCGGTAAAAAAACACAAAAAAAGTGACTATCTTGACTCACATGTTCGTCATGAATGGGCCGAGTGCAGAACAATTTTCCTTAATTATGCACTTGTTTCATCATTTTATTATTCCCAGACACGCCAAAAAAAAAAAAAAAAAAAAGCTTGGCCAAAATTTAAGATATAAATGCTTAAATTGATCAGAAAATGACTTAAAAGTAGTGAAATTATCTGTCCCTGCAGCAAGATCGTTTTACTTGACAAGTTATATTCAAATAAACAACATTTAGACTAGAATGAAGCAGTCCCAGAACTAGTAAGGCGATAATCAATCTGAAAACAAGATGAATAACCTGATAGAAGTTTTGAAATCTTGGCTCGATCAGCAAATTTGCAGAGAACTACTGATATATACCTATACATATATATATGTCTGAATGTTGTGTTCGCTGACTCTGCTGTATGTTTGTAAATTTGTATTCTTGAACACTGCACATAAATCCTGAAGGGAAACAGCGCGAGTCATTTCCATGTGTTCACATATGAAGGAGCCTCTGTCAAATGGAGATGGATCGTGGCTCGGAGACGTTATAATTCAGCAAAACAGGACTGCGGGATGTGAACACAGCAGAGGACGGGACTTTAACCAAACTGTAAAGAACATTATGTGGTTTTATTGTGCAGTTTTATATTATACTTAACCTTAGCAGAAAAACACTTTATTTAGCTTTATATTCCTGGTTCGTAAAGAGGCACTGACTGTACTGTGGTAATAGTAGCTTTAAGGAAATTACACATTAAGAGATACGGGTGGGTCGGGGATGTTAGATTTAAAGGTCCTATATTACGCAAAATTCTTGTGAGCTTTAAGTCATGTTATAATGTTGTTACCTCATCACAAACAGACCCGGAGTTGTGTTTTGTTTCATTCACACGTGTTTGAGTAATCCTACATTATAGTCCGGTCGTAATGTGAGGTTCTGTGACCATCTTCTGGCAACAATGTTTTGATGATTGATTTGACCTCTATGGACCCTTTAGAAAAGATTTAGCTCCCATGTCCCTCCCAAAAATCCCGGCATTTTTTGCTATAGAGCCAAATTCAAAATGGCACCCGGCGGCATCTCTAAAAAATAACTTTTCATCTGAATGACCTAGAATCATGTATGAAGGCACTTTTTCATACAAGTCAACCCTGAGGATTCCAAATCTGACATCATTTTAATCATCAAAACTAGTTTTGACACTGAAATTCAAGATGGCCAGCATTCAGTAGAGTGAAAATAGCCAGATAGCCAGCTGGGGGACTGCTCCCTTTGGGCCTGCCGTCCTGCCCTGAACCATTCTTCGTCAGGCCCCTCACCAGAGACCAATTTGTCATGGGAGGCCCTACCAAGAGCACGAGGCTCCAGACAATATAGCTCTTGGGTCATAGGGACGCACAAACCCCTCCACCACGATAAGGTGACGGTTCCCGGAGAGGTTTTTTTTTTGTTTGTTTGTTTGTTTTTATTTTTTTTATTTTTTTTGTTCTTTTGTTTTTTTTGTTTTTTTTTTGTGTATTATTGTAATACGGAGGTACCACCCACTGTATTATGTGGAGAGGTAATTATCATCCCCAATAACAGCAACCACAAAACACGTATCAGTCTGAATCAGAGCATTCTGAGTCACTGCCTTCTGAATCATCGGATTCAGATGACTCCACCCTCCTCTGTGCAACATCATCCTCCTCATCCTCACTTCTTTCAACTTCCTCGTCCCTTTCAACCAGCCCTGGTGCAGGTAGATGTGTGGGGAGTGCAGGCCGAGTGTGCCGGACAGGACGACAACAACCACCCACCAACTCCCAACCGTGTCCAAGTGGCGACGGGTGGTCCTTCAGTGTGGGGTGGGGTGGCGCACTAGATATGCCAAGTAGTTGGCACGGAGGCAGTGTTGGTGTAAGCTATCTGCATCTGGAGGGAAACGGATGAAAGACTTTCTCTTCATGGTCTTCCACTTGGAAGCACGGGCTTCAGCCATGGTGCTACTCTTCTTGTCTCCATACATCACCTGTCTCGTGAATGCAAATAGCGCTTGTTCTGCCTCCTCTTCAAGGTGAAGGCTGTCTCCACACCGGGAGAGTTGCTGCCGTGCCACAGAGTTCTTTGCCACCTTCTCATACACTGATGATTTCCCTTTGCCATAGAAACCTGAGTTGGCATCACAGCCTGTAAAACAGTGTAGCTGCACAATGCATTGTGCCATCTCTTCTGTCAACATGCCACAACAGAGGACTGTGCCCTTATTCCTTTTGATGCAAAGCATGCCAGGGAGCTGCTGTGAGATGACTGATGCTGCGACGTATACATCAGTATCAGCTGCATCAATAACAACA
This sequence comes from Odontamblyopus lacepedii, assembly GCA_034769755.1. Taxonomy (NCBI): domain Eukaryota; kingdom Metazoa; phylum Chordata; class Actinopteri; order Gobiiformes; family Gobiidae; genus Odontamblyopus; species Odontamblyopus lacepedii. The sequence continues at coordinate 27,113,925 of CM068360.1, forward strand.
GGGCCACTATAGCCTGATTGCCGTAGACCAGCATAAACAGTGAAGAGGATGGTGTCAGCTTCAGAGTGGTCAATGCTGTAGTCTTCCATCGGTTGCTGTGTTGACAAGTTGGTACAATGTGGGCCAACAGAGTAGACAATCTCAGCTTTCATGTTCTGTGCCAGATCAGTGAGGTGGCTACATATTAGTTAGTCCTCTCACTGTGGGCTCAAAAAAATGACTGAGGAAACAAGTAGCAGCACTAAACAAGCAGCATGTGATGATGTGATGAGAGATATGTTTCTGACCACAGTGCAGAGCTATAGTTATGCTGAAAAACAATGATTTTGTCACTTAAAAGACAAGCTTTTGCCAAAATGTCGCCAAAGTCGCGAGAAGTTTTTAGTCGCCAAAGATGTCGCTAAATCTAGCGACAAAGTCACCAAATTGGTAGCACTGGTTGTGGGTCACAGTGACATGAAAGGACATGAAAGGTAAAGAGTTAGAATCAAGAAAACTGGGTATGATGTGCACAATATAAAATGAACAAAATCGTTTGAGTGCATTATTCACTGGCTTTTTTTTATTTTTAAACAAAAGTTACGTTTTCTAACGTTTTCATCAAACAATGCTATAACACAAGCCAAATTGTCAAATAATATAAGAAAAGGCAAATATTGTGAAAATAGTCAAGCTAATATTATGGTAATGAGCGCTGTTCGATGAAAACCAGTTGGAATGTTCATATCTCCAAATGTCCCATGCTGACAAGCCGTGACCGTTATTAGATTAGCTAAATCAAACGTGTCAATTGTCACATCCAGAGCGAATAAAGTATATTCAAGGCGAAACTTCTTCAGCGACCTTGGCTACTCGGTAGCGTAGGTCGCTCTTGATGTACATGAACCTTCACATAAATTGGGGGGTCACGGCCTGAAAACGTTGAGAACTATTGTATTAGATGGCAGCCATCTTGAATTACGTGATCAAAACAAAGTTGTATTATTAAAATGGTGTCAGATTTGGAATCTTCATGGCTGACTTGTGTGAAAAAGTGCCTTCATACATGATTCTAGGTCATTCAGCTCAAAAGTTATTTTTTAGAGATGGCACCGAGCGCCATTTTGAATTTGGTTCTGTAAAAAAAAATGCCGGGATTTTTGGGAGGGACATGGGGGCTAAATCTGTTCTAAAGGGTCCATAGAGGTCAAATCAATCATCAAAACATTGTTGCCAGAGGATGGTCACAGAACCTCACATTACGACCGGACTATTATTGCCGTATTTTTTTTTAACCTATGTCGCACTTTTTTTCATGGTTTGGTTGTTTCCTGTGACTTATACTCAGGTGCGACTTATATATAAAATATATATTTCACATGTTTCACCACTGTCACTTCTCGCTCTACTGCGCATGTCTCCTGCAGAAAGAGCCACTGTCCTGAAATCTGCAGCTGAAAACGGGAATCGAGCAGCAGAAAGAAAGTTTGGAGTGAGTGAGAAACTTGTGTTTGACTGGAGAAAATTGGAGGAAACTCAAACTGCAATGAAAAAAACAAAAAATCTCATTGCGGGCTAAAAACTAGGTTCACTAGAGTTGGCGGAGTTGCTCAGAAGTGACACTGAGGATGAAGAATTCAGTGGATTAAGTGATTTGTAGTGAGATGGAGAGTTTGGTAAACTTGTTGTTTCTGCTCTAGTTTTGTGAATAACTGTTCATATGTGACATGAACACACCAGACACATGTTCAGCCTGTTGTTCTCTGTTCTATTGCTATTACAGTAACTCGCCTTAAAGATGAAATGTCTGTTCTTGGGGTCTAATTTAATCAAATAAATACATCCTCAAAAAATGCTACTTATAGTCCAGTGCGACTTATATATGTTTTTTTCTTCATCATTGTGCATTTTTTGGCTGGTGCGGCTTATATTTTAGAGAATAAGAGAGTCTGTTTACATCTCCAAAGCTCAAAATGCTCTGGTCAACCTTATGATATCATGAAGCTGTAGTTTCCAAAGTAACAGCTCCCTTTGACCTTTTGTTCAATAGAGATCGGCAATTCCAGGGCTGAAATTATCCAAATGATTCTAGTGAAGGTGTATGGAGTTTAAAAACCCATTGGCGCACTTAATGTATTACAGAATGACACTGTGTTTTCAGTTTAAGAGAAGAACTTAGATTAAATATTCAGAGATTGTGTGTTAAATGTGTAAATGTAACAAAACACAAGTCCAGGTTTGCGATGAGGAAAAAATATCATAATGAAGCTCAGGAAGTAGCGTCACATGGGCCCTTTAAATGATTCAGTTAAATTGTTTTCTCACACTTAAGTAACGCAACAGTTTTGACACAGTGTCCGTTATCGTTTCGGAAAAGGGCGTAGTCAGTAAAGTGCTTTAAAGAGAAACTAAACGTGGCGTTGTGAGGTCTGCGCGGGCGTCCGGCTGTGCCTTTTGACAGCTCCGAATGCAGCTTCCTGTGTGAAGATAAACAACGACAACAAACGATGATACGAGCTATAGACGAGGGCAAAAAGAGAAAGAGGGGAGGCTATATGAGAGAGGGGAGAGGGCTTTTAGCTGGCTGTTTACTAGTATAGACAAAAGATGGTGCAATGACACGGTAATTAAGTAAGGAGAGCCAAATTTAGAAGAAAATTATGGTAAATTATAGCTATTAAACACTGGTGCAAAGGGGTTGTGAGCCAAATGGAAAATATAACAACTATAGAAGAGCATGAGTGCAGTCCTCAGCGTTTGGGTTTTATTAAAAGCAATTTGTGGCACTACATTTTTTTTTTTACAAAACTCAGAAATTATTTTATGTCAAGTTTTAGTTTTACTTAAAGTGGCTGCGCCCAGTTATTATATTTCAAAAAGTAAATGTTATTGTAAATATATTGTAAAAGCAGTTGTTAGGGTCAAAATGTGAGTGTATACTGACCTTTTCTAATTGTAAAGCGTTTTTTATCATCTATGAACCAGGAAGTGCACTGTTAGCATGCAATATTTGGAAATAATCACATGTCAAGTTTTAGTTTTAATTAAAGGGCCTGTAACCAATTATTACATGAAAAAAGTACACACTGACTTTGCTTAAGTACAGATATATTGTAAAAGAAGCTGTTAAGGTCAAAATGTGACTGCTGTGTATGGAGTTCTTCCAATTGTAAAGTGTTTTTTATCATCCGTGAACCAGGAAGTGCTCTGTTAGCATGCAATACTTGGAAATAAAACTACGTCAAGTGTTAGTTTTATTTAAATGGGCTGTAGCCAATTATTACATGAAAAAGTAAACCTTTATTTGGCTTCAGGACAGATACATTGTAAAAGTCAAAGTGAGACATCTGTGTTCAGTATACATCTAAGGAAGTGCACTCTTAGCATGCTAGCTGTTGCTTTACTTTGACAGCAAAACTCAGCTCTGGTCTCTGAAAGTTGTGAATTGAAAAAAATTATTGAAAAAATAAGTGGGTCCCTCCACTAGAAAAATGAAATAGTGCACAGTTAAAGAAGGGGCTTAATGCTAATTTTATTTTATTTTTTTGTTTTCTACCACGTTATGTGGCACCATGGGAGCAGCGATGTGGTTCAAAAGAGACTGATTTGGTGAACAGATTGTAAACAAAATGCAATGTGGAAGAAAATATTGTAAAAGTCTATTCAAGGAAGATTTAGATGAGCCTGATTCATCGGCCGGTTTCACTTCATGGAAACCGTCTGACCTCGCAGCGTTAGGATTTGTTTGCTCGATGGTAGGCAGATACTTTTTTTTATTTAACCAGTCGCTGCTATTTGGTCGTGGCGTATGTAATGTGCCGGAACGCTGAATCGTGTCCAAGTAATCGCAGCACAACAGCAAACAAAACAGAGCGTGAACATGTCTGTAAGTGAGCAGTGACGTTTCTGCGAAGTGAACTTGAGAATTAAAGGTACGATAAAAAATGCGAACTTATTATTTGACAAAGGAAGTCCAAAGGAGGACAGCGTTTGCAGTCTGCTGTCGCAACTCGGGTTGGTTCTGGCAAACAAAGGCGACGGTCCACGGCGTGTGATATTTCCCACTGCAGCATGTTGTATCTGACAGACCTGCGCTCTCGACACTCAGAGAAGTTCCTGTCTCCTCCGTGAAAGTCTTCATCCTCGAGCGGGAACTTTCTCCTCTTCAGCGCCCCGTCCCCTCTCGACTCTCGCCGTTCAATAAAATGTTTCCATCACAAACTTTTCGACTCAACATCGCACACGGAGCGTCAGTCAGGTTTTTCTTCTTCCTCGCTGCGTGTGGATGGAAATCTCCGAGCGTAACGACGTTTGTAGAGGAGAGAGAGCGGAGGGGAGAAAGTTCGCGTTGTTTTCCCCCGTGTCTGAAGCGACTGTGGTGGGATCTCTGGCCTGACGCAGGGTCGTAGCTCCGTCAACATTTGCTGTTTCTCCCCTGTCATTCGGCTGAAGGGTGCAGATTTTTTAAATGACAGTAATGAAACTGATACCGCTGCTACTTTTTGATACCTCAGAAAACCGTATTATCGCTCAACCTTATTGCAAACCGCAGAGTGTATTCTGATTCCTGATTAGTCACTGGAGAGAAATCAAATTGATTGAAGGCACTAGGTGGTGCCAACCTGGCTAGATTTAGATTTAATATTTTGAAAAGTTGAATTAAAAGATGGAAAATCATGTCCACTACGCTGTCTTTTTGCAACATTAAACAACAGAATGCATTAAAGCTCCTATATTATGCCAAACTGACTCATGTTATAATGTTATTCCCTCAACAAAAACGTGTCTGAAGAGGCTTTAGACATTATTCATGCATGTTTCAGTAATTTAATGATCTTTCCTGGCCCTTTTCCAAGCCCTCCTTATTGTTAGCTATAAAATTCTGTGCAATGCTCAACCCACTCGCCTACATCACCCACGCTACCACGCGACAATTCTCCATAAATGCACAAAAACATGACACAAAACTGTACACAGCGACTTCACAAACCCGATGTGACGTGCAGGAGTTTCATTTATGGCATTGTGCTAATGCTCTGAAGCGGGAGCGAATATAACATTTTCAAAACAATAAAAGCGAACATCGGTTATCTAAATGTGTTATGTTCGCAGTTACCATCCCATAGAAGCAAAATACGACGTCTTTAACAACAAATGTGTACAAGTTTTTCTCCCTTAAGTGTCAATGTACGGAGGAGATCGTTTTAAAGAAAAGACAGATCAATGTGGAGCCTGTGATGGAGAAGGAGCTTGGGTGTGAGTTATTTTGAGCCTGTCCTCCCGCTGTGCAGCCTATAGCTCTTAAATGGACAAATCACATCAATAGTCTGAGTCTAAGGTGTATTCAATTGAAACTGTCTCTGAACACTCACCGTCGACACGGACTTCACTTCAAACCAGCGCAGGATCCCGGGGAGCTTGTACGCCGTGGTGTATGTGGTCCTCTCCAGCCACATGTTCTGGAGGAAAAAATATTAAATAAAGCAGTGTTAGACATGAGTAGATAAGATTAGATTAGAAAAGAAGTCAAAAACAAGTCAAAAACGGTGATTCTGGTCAATAAATGCAATTGATCTTAACTTGGAGAAGCTTTAAAGGTCCGAGATTACGCTAAATGGACTCGTGTGAGCTTTAAGTCATGTTATAATGTTGTTACCGCCTCAAAAACATACCTGAAGTTGCGTTTTGTTTCATTCACACATGTTTGGGTAACTATTTATTATTAGTTTGTCTAAGTCTCAAAATGAAGTGATAGTTTTCAAGTTAACAGCTCCTTTTACCTTTCATTCAGGAAAGATTGGGAATTCCAGGGCTGAAATTATCCACGTTAAGGCCGCTACGCACTACAGGATTATTTGGTTTTAGACGATTTTTAAACGTGTGACAAAAAGCACACACCACAGACACGAGGTGAAATTTATGAGACTAAAAATCTCTGATCGCAAAGACGGGACCTGTCTGCAGGCCACAGGATATAAAGTTGTGAGCGCGATAGTTTCCTGTCTACAGCAAAACCACTCGCTTTGAGACTCTGAAGTGTTCAAAGATCAGAGCTCTGCACTTTTAGTTTAGATACAAGTCCAAACTGTGTTATTATTATTTGTGAAATGTGGTGCAATACTTCAGATACAGGATTTTTTAAACACAAAAGATTGGAGATAAAGTCCACAGGAAGTAGAGTCGCTATCGCTAATCTGCAGCTTCACCTCACGCTGTGTGGATGTAAACAAACACACGAGGAAACACTGCTTTTTACTTTTAAAGAACACCTCAAACTGGATTATTAGCGCAGTTTTGTGGATTGGATGTCATTATTTGCGGAGGACAATTTCTATGGATAATGTGGGTGAGATGCTGCACTTTAAATGTACCACTTTACATTAGGTGAGTATTAAAAGTCTTTATTTTCACTATATTCTGAGTTTGTATGTTGCGTCTCCGTGTCCATCGGTTTATCGGCTGTTACCGTAGTGTTGCTGAAGTTTGGTGGTTACGATCTGACACTGACACCACACACGAGGAGCACAGCAGCATCAAAATCACACACGGAGACAAAAAGTCGGGTCATTCCTCCCCAAACACGGCAAGAAGAAATCGCAGCCAAAATCGGGCAAATTCTCCTATAGTGTGTGGCGGCTTTTATTCTAGTGAAGGTGTATGGAAAGAAAATAGCAAAAAATGTGTTTTTTACTCTTATATTTGTAATAAATGTTGACTTGCTCTTGCTAAACAACTTTGCATTTGCATTTCCACTGCCTCGATTTTTGCATTTTAGCATCTCTGTGAGAAATTGCGCTGGGTTTTTTCTTCGCTTTGTTATTTTAGTACTCCTACTTTAACCTTAACGTATTACCACAATGTCGTGCAACATTTAAATAGAGTTTTCCACATTTTTCAGGTGTACTTTTCGAAGTAGCTACAACTCAACCTACTCAAACTAACTTTCAAACTTAAATGCAGATGTGAAGTACAGCACTAATCATTATGCCGGCTTCTCTGAACAGACCGTAATTAACACCCAAACCAAACTTTAAATGACTTCACTTGTAAAATAAAATAAAATAACAAGACTCTTTAAAAATGAACTATAACTGCACAGTAGGTAAAATTCAGGGGTATTCTGCAAAGCGGTTTTAAACATTTGAGTGTTTTTGACACTGGAGAAAGTCCCAAGTTCACCCCGAGTTTGAATGTCACATCTCTGCAGCTCCGTTTAATGGAAAGCAATGAATATTCTGCAATTTTTTCCTTCAGCAAATCACCTGAAATGCCTTTTTGTTAGGAGCTATGCAATTGAAATAAAGGTACAAACTGTGATGGTTGAGAAATGCTACATACTAGAGCTTTAAATGGTGTTGTAATGTAGAATTTTCTGCACCATGACGCCAGTGAGGTGATCCAAGATTGATTTGGCAAGCAGATTGTAAACAAAATGCAAATGCGAGAAAGAAAGTTTTGCAAAAGTCTGTTTATGGTTTTTTTAATTTGGTATTTTGAAAAGTTTCATTAAAAGATGGAATATTATGTTTTTCTAACATTAAACAAAAGGATGCATTAAAGCGGCGACATTATAGAAAATTGACTCTTACTAAGGATGTAACAATAACCGAAATATGGTGATATCGTATCGTCAAAGGTCTCACAGTAACATTGTGGAGCATCACAATATATCGAATCACAAGTCTCTTTGCTTAAATGAACAGTTCTGATGCAGAAATAGCTAAAAAAAAACAGAGGGAACTACATAGACCATGATCCTTTGCTCCGTTTCAGTGCAGACGACATGAAGAAATAACTGTTCTAAGCACTTTTACATCTTCATTCTTTGGATTAAGTCTCATGAAGGCATTTTTAGGGGAAAAAGTAGCAGATTCACACACAAATATTGCAATAAATCTGGTACCGTGAGATGTTTATGGTGAAAATATCGTACAGAGAGATTTGGATTTCGTTCCATCCCTAATGACAATAAATGTTGTACCAAATGACTGGACAAAGCATTTTATAATGTCAGTCTTGTTATTATGTAGAATATCGTAATATCCTGAGCTTTCCCACGATATCACAATAAATATCGTACAGTGACAAGATGGTATCGTGAGACTTAGATATCGTTACACCCCTATTGTTTCTTCATCACAAACATACCTGGAGCTGTGTTTTGTTTCATTCATACATGTTTGAGTAATCCTTTATTATTGCGTCTACATTATGTCTACATCACCAAAGCTCAAAATGCTCTGTTTCACCTTGTGATGTCACAAAGCGGTAGTTTTCAACAGCTACATTTTACTTTTAGTTCAGTAGAGATGGGCAATTCCAGCGGTGAAATGATCCAAATGATTCTAGTGAAGGTATATGGAGTGTAAAAACACAACGAAGCACTTCCTGTATCACCACATGACATCACAAGGTGGAGCGGAGTGTTTTCTATTGGAGAGCAGCCTAAATATGCAGGATTTGTGTGTTAAACGTGTGTGAATGAAACAAAACACAACTCCAGGTTTGTTTTTGATGAGGAAACAACATTATAACAGATCAGAAAAGTGTAAAATCGGCCCTTTAATCATAATAACAAACAAACTCAACCATAAATGAACAAAAGGGAAGTTTAAACTATGAGAAAGAAGACATATTTCTGTAGATGCACATCCATATTCATCGTATTATTCTCTATTGTGAAAAACAACAGGAGAGTGTACAGTATTATTCTCTCTGCACTGTGCAAATGAAGCTCTTGTTTTTATTGAATGCACTGGTTTAATATTTGTGTGAAAACTCCTCAAGGGACCAACCAGCAACAGACTCCCTACAAACTCTGTACTCCTCTTGTTATTACACACAAATTAATGTAAATAATGATCAAAGTTATACAAATGTGCTGTGATCTTTTACCAACAAAAGGGGAATTGGGAGTTGGTGGAGATGAGTTAGAATCTATACAGCGCTTCAAACTGCATCTCTATAATAATACAAATACCTGGAGTTATGTTTGGCTTCTTTCTCACTTTTAACACACAAATCCTGCATATTTAGGCTTCTCTCAAACAGAAAACACTCCGTTCCACCTTGTGATGTCATGCGGTGATACAGGAAGTGCGCCATTGTGTTTTTAAACTACACGTACCTTCACTAGAAACATTTGGATCGTTTCGCTGCTGGAATTGCCAATCTCTACTGAAATAAAGGTAAAAGGAGCTGTTCAACGAAGTAGAACAGAGCATTTTGAGCTTTGGAGATGTAGACAGACTGATAAAATGTGTGAATGAATGAAAAAACACGACGCCAGGTATGTTTTTGAGAAGATAAAAACTGTATAACATGGCTTAAAGTTCACTTAAAGTACAATTGTACATAATATACTGTAGGACCTTTAAGAGTAGCAGACAAAAATCAGAAAAACTGAATCATATCATGTCTATAAATCTATATTTTTGTCCCTTGTAGACTTACTCAAAGTGGAAAGAGTAACCACAGATTTTAAGTTAGATGTTATAATGCAAAATATCTAACACAAAAAGAAGTAAAACGTGTCTGAAAACTACTCGGAGAAGCATACCTTTTATTAAAAACCTCAACCTCAAACCCGAAAAAAAGCTTTGAACTTGCAGTACAGTGTGTAACTTTTTGGTTGGAGGCCTGTCATTTGCTTGTTTCTATGGATACGTCATTGCTCTGCCCTGGAATGTTCCACAGTATGACATTAAACAGCTCTAAAAGTAAATTTATTCAATCACAGGTGGTTCAAAAACCCCCTAGAAAAACAGGTATTCTGGTTGTGAGCGGGGTCGCCTCTCCGCAGATCGGACCTGTAACTTGGTCTAGGTTGGTGTCCATGGAGAAACATTCCAGACAAATCGATGGAAAGTTCCACAATGTCACTTTATTGTAATGTAGTCCTCACCAGCCCAGCGTGTTTGTGCCGTGGTCCACCTTAAAATACGACCGTTCAATTAGCCCCAGTGAAAATACGTCTGTGTAAATGTGTTTGTTAAAGGAGGACACGGGTTTAACAGCTCCAGAGTCTGATGGAGGGATGAAGGAGGAGGGATAATTACCGCAAACTCGTTCTCCGGGTCGTTCTTTCCTTTCCTCACCGGCCGAGAATACTGGAATTTATGGACCTCGTTCACCGTGTAGAAACTGTGAAGAGAGAAAGAAGAGGAGGTGAGAGATGGACAAAGAGAGGGGGATGGAAAGGGGGGAAGGGCGTTAAAGAGAGGGAGAGAGAGACAGAGAGAAATGGGAAAGAGAGAAATTGAGGGAGGAAGAGAGAAAAAGAGAGAGATGAGCAGGAAGGAGAAAAAGAGAAAGAAAGGGTGAGAGAGAAGGGGGTGCAGATAGGAGAAAAAGAGAAAGAAAGAAAAGAGGGAGGGGAGAGAGAGAAAGGAGAAAGACAGAGAGATGGAGAGAGAAGAAAGAGATGAAGAGAGGAGAAAGAGAGGGGTGGATAAAAAAGAGAGGAGAGTGAGAGGGATGGAGAGAGCAAGTGATCAGAGAGTGGAGAGAGGAAGGACGAGAGGGATGGAGAGGGGGAGGAAGAGAGAGACAGAAAGAGAAATTGAAAGAGGAAGAGAGAGAGGGGGTGCAGGGAGGAGAAAGAAAGGAAGAAAGAAAGAAAGAAAGAAAGAAAGAAAGAGGGAGGGAGGGGAGAGATATAAAGACAGAGGGAGGGGGTGAAAGAGATGGAGAGAAAGAAAGAGAAATGAGACACAGAGCAAGCAGGAGAGAAGGACGTGCAGAGAGGAGAAATAAATAAATAAAGAAAGACAGAAAGAAAAAAGAAAGAAAGAAAGAAAGAGGGAGTAAAGAGAGAGAGGGAGAGAGCAAGAGAGATATAAAGGAGAGAGAAAGAGAGATGGAGGGAGTGAAGGAGAGAGGACGAGAGAGAGGGAGGGACAGAAGGGGGGTGCAGAGAAGAAAGAGATGGAGAAAGAGAGGTAGTGGAGAGAGAGATAAAGAGAGAGAGAGGAAGGAGAAAGAGAGAGATGGTGAGGGGTGAAAGAGATGGAGAAAGAGGGGGAGAAGAAACAGAATGAAAGAGAGAGAAAGATGGAGAAAGGAGATAGAAACAGAGGCTGAGAGAGGAGTGAATAGAAGAGAAAGAGTGAGAGAGAAGATGAAGAGAAGAGTAAGAGAGAGAGTGAGAGAGATAGAGGAGAGAAAGAGAGAGGTGGAGAGGAGATAAAACCTACAGGGGAGAAGAGAGAAAGAGATGGAGAGAGGAAAGACAGACAGACAGAGCGAGATGGAGCGGGCAAAGGAGATTAAAAATACAGGACAGTAAGAGACAGAGAGAAGAGAGAAAGATGAAGAGAGAGGGAGAGATGGAGAGAAGGAGAGAGAGGGAGAGATGGAGAGGGCAGAGGAGTAAATTAAAATGTTATAGCCAATCTGCAACTTGATTTAAAGGTTGATTGGTTTGCTTTAGGTCAAGCACAGGACAGGGAAGCGTCTCCTGGTGGATGTCGGCTCGTCTCATCTGTGTGCGAGACGAGGACCGAGCGCGGAGGCCATTTACACCGCTAGCTAGCACCCGCGAGCTAACAACCCCCCCCCCCCCACACACACACACACAACTACCCCCACCCACCCACCCCCACCCGACTCCCCGGCAGACACCCAAAGGCGACGCAGGTTAATAGACTTCCCATAGCACCAGTTCATTTCACTACAGACGCACATGATAACGCCACATTCTGCAGGCGCCAGGGACGGGAAACGCGCTGTTTTTATTCGCGCGAGTGATGGAAAGCGAGGACCGTTGCCATGGCGATTGACAATTTGAACCGCAATATTAATAACGGTCAGTCAAAGAAAACAAAAACAGTGGCTCTAAACCGGAAATTGAAACCCGTGATAATGAAGGTTACCAAAAAAGTTATATTGTTGGTTTGATTTTATTAAGCTTGAAACATCTGAGGACATTTTTAATTTTAAAAGAAGAAAATAAATTGATCTGATAGACTACCTGGAATACAAATTGTCAGTAAGAAATGTTCTATAACTGTACACTGGCAAAAATTTAAGATATTAACACTAAAATCTATCAGAAAATGATGTAAAAGTAGTGAAATTATCAGTCCATGCAGCAAGATCATTTTACTTGACAACTTATCTTAAAATAAATGACCTCTAGACTAGAATGAAGCTGTCTCCAAGCTTGTAAGAAGATAATAAATCTGAAAATAAGATGAATAACCTGATATAAGTTTTAAAATCTTGGCCAGATCAGAGAAATTTGCAGTGGAAGAGTAAAAATATCCCATAAAATGTCAATTCTAATGAAAACGACGCCACAATCGTTCATTCTGGTGGATTAAAGAGCTTAAAATGAGGTTTATAACAAATGGATACCCCTGAATTAGAAATAAAAGTCTCGGAAGAGAGTTTGGGAAGAGAAAAAGAGAATTAAATCTGGTTTCCAATTATACTTTCGGCCAAAAGGGGGCAGTAGGGGGAGCAAGCCTTCACCAGATCATTTTGGAATCATCATTGAGAAACAAAAAGTAATCACATGACCAAACTAGACATTTTTAATCATGGGCACTAGATCTTTTATCTTTTCATTGGCGGTTAGGACACATTTGCCACGTTTACATTATTATGAGTAGTAAAAAGACCATATAAACACTTAATTCCGAAGTAAGTAGCTGGTTTATTCCGATTTTAAAGCCAAATTCATTCATTCCTCGATCATGGAAACGTTTATTCTTCTTAAAAATAATTCAGCTCGTTCAGCTCATGCTCGATCCGGCTCCTCCAGTCGTCTCTTGGGACTTTCCTCCACGTCTCTTTGGGTTTGTGAGCGGGATGTGGGAGTGGGCTGAGGTGTGGCAGCCTCAGACTCAGTTTGTCTTCTTCCTCCTTCTCCGACACTCTTCCCTTCTCCTCCTCAGCTCACAGACGGAAAGCGTGAGGACAGAATTCTTCAGCTGCTGTTTCATTATCATCGGAACGGCAGCGGAAAAAGTTTGGATCCTGTTTGTGTCGGCAGCGTAACGACAAACTGAGATGACAGAAAAGCCGGTAGCAGCTGAAGTGTGTGTTTTCTTCCCAAAGACGTAAATACGTTTGTGTCGCTGTCCAATCAGAACCCTTCTCCATGCCCAGACATTGAGCGAATAAGTCCAAATAAAGTAGATTTAACGTGTTTTCCATGTAAACCTTGATTCTGAATTATTATTTCCATGTAAACTCGAAGGAGAATATTTTAACTCCGAACTATTTAATTCAGAACAATAAAAAATGTGGCCAGTGCCTTAGCAGAGGTTCACGCTTCTTCAAATATACTAGATTTTTAAAGACGTAAATTTTCCGGTATAGGGTCCGTCACCTGCTTGTTTCCATGGAGATGTTACTGCTTTACCTGGAGTGTTCCACGGTATGACTTTAAACACATCCTTCTCATTTATTATTCATTCACTACGGGCATTTCTATTGCTCAAAAATACAATAATTCCTTCTGTGAATAGGCGCGACTCTCCACAGATCTGAACTGTAACGTAGCGTAGTGCTGTAACCTGCTCGTCTCCCTCGTGATGTATAGGTTTAATCTTTACTGTGGAACATTCTAGACAAAGCAATAATGTTACGCAGTGCACCTTTAAAGAGAAAATAGATATGATTTGTGATTCTTAATATTTGAATAATTGGTAATTTTTCTGCCCCAGTTGGAAATAAATGTCAAAAACCAGCTGCTCTTTCTAGTTTTTTCATTCAGTGCAATAAACTCCGTAAAGAGGATGCTCGGGTTTGGATGGATGAGTTTAAACGAGCTAAAAGTGTGCGCCACAGAAAAGCGACCCTGAGAGGCCTGCAGACTTAACAAACACATTAATAAAGTGGATTTAAATAGGCCGTAATTAGCCCCTGAACATGCTATTGGCTCGGAGGCTGTACGAGCATGTAAATCTGGACGTGCAAGGTCAGAGAGACACCGAGGCAGACAGAGGGAAAGATAAAGAGGTTGCTAAAGCTGTGGATATGTCACTGCTCTGCTTTGAATGTTCCACAGTATGACTTTAAACAGCTCTACTTTACATTGATTCGATTACAGGTGGTTTTAGAGCTCAAAAATACCTTGAAAAACAAATATTCTGACTGTGAGCGGGGTCGCCTCTCCACAGATCTGACCTGCAACTTGGTCTGGTTTGGTCTCCATGTGTAAAAGTAGGTCTTAAGGCTCTGTGTCTTTTATTTATTTAAATTTATTTAGGGCCCGACCAATATTATTGGCTGATATGGGCTCTTGGAAACATACCGGCTATTGGCCTAAATCTTGCCGATATGGGCCGATATTCCACGTGGACATGTTTTATCTTGTTATACGCTTAGACTCTCTATATTCTGCCCATTTCATCCAATTTACAGACAGATAAATGTCCTGATATGTGACTCTGCATCAGTATTTATCTGTGGAGTCATTTGTCTGTGTCTGTGACGTCGTACTGCCCCTGAATGCACCCCCACGTCTGCAGCCGCAGCCATAGATCCATGTGCGCAACTTTGAGATTATATTATTTTTATTCTTTTTCAGTTTGAGTCTGGATTAAAGGACAGTTCTTAGTGCAGACTTGTGATCTGAGAGGAGCCTGTGTGAGGCTGAGTGTTGAAATGTGTCGGTTTTGAAGCTCGTTTTGGTTCTTTCTCATTGGTTAGCGATTAGCTGCTGTAGCTCCCACACATAAACAGGCTGTTTTCTCTTCTATTAGCGACTGTAAAGTGACTATAGTGGCCGTATATATGTTACTGGACACACACTGATATGTAAATGAGCCGTGAATAGAAGTGTGAATTATCGGCATTTAGCAGATCATTAATTACCGCGGCGCACACGCATTTACCGCTAAAAGCTAATAGCAGTAGTTTACTTGCAGTACTTTCTTTACTGGCTAGAATGTCATACAAAAATGCCATTAGGCCGACCTACTGTCTTTAAATATGACGTAAAGAGGCAGAATAACAATAAATGTCGCCTAAATAAACCCAATTTAATCCAACAGAACCTAAGTTTCATAATCAGTTGAAGATTTACAGTGAATTTTTACATCACTAAATATATTGGCGATTATATCAGTAGCTTCAACTCTCATTTTATTGGAATTATATCGGCCGGGCCCTAATTTTAGTCAGTTTTATCATTTTTAGTTTCATGCATTTTAACACTTTTTATTTCTTGTTTTTATTTATGATTTACTGTCTTTTATTTCATTCATTTGTCTGTGCAGCACTTTGAAAATGTTGTGCTTATAAAATATGCTATAGAAATAAAGTGGATTGGATGGAGATAGAAAGGTTTAATACTGAAGAAAAGCATTTGACGGACCCTCCACCTTTAAATCAAACTGTAGTCATGGGGTTCAAGGGAATTTGAAGATTTTTGCACATATAAAAGCCATAACATTGTGGCAAAGGTGCTGGATTTTCAAAAGGCAGCCCTCAGGTAATGTTCCGGTGAAATGGCATTTCATTGTCATTTTGGTCTTTATAAATATTGTATTTATTTAACCTTTATTTAAGCAGGAAAGTCCCATTAAGATTATTAGTCTCTTTTTCAAGGGAGTCCTGGCCACACACACACCACTTTCATACTAGGCAATGTGGGTGAAGAGCTTAGGACACAATGACACCCCCCTGTGGCACCTGGAAATCGCAGTGGTCTCCCATCCAAGTACTAACTAGGCCCAGCCCTGCTGAGCTTCTGAGATCTGACGGGATCAGGCTTTGACAAGGAGGTATGACGAACATATAAATCTGCCCCATCACCAAATCTTCATCCAACGAGGTCGACATAGAACATATTCTGTCCATGAAGAATTTATCCACAAGTATCGAGCTAAGAAATGAGGAAAACTTAAAGGCAAACGACGACCAGTGAATTACTTCTGAGCAAAACTAACGTTATGGTCATGGTAAGTAATAAGTACTTAATTTATTAAGACTGATAGATAGATAGATAGATAGATAGATAGATAGGTAGATAGATAGGTAGATAGGTAGGTAGGTACGTAGGTAGGTAGGTAGGTAGGTAGATAGACCATAACATTGGTTTTGCCCAGGAGTAATTTTTAAGCCTTTAAGCTTTCGTCTTTCTTACCTTGATAGTCGCGGATACACTTTTCATGGAAGAATTTATGTCCTTTGTCGACCTTGTTGGTTGAAGATTTGGTGACGGGGCAGATTTATGAAGCTGGTGAAGAATATACGAGACATTTCCAGAGAGAATTTGCCATAGAACTGGAATTTCCGCAACCCTACAGAAGTGAAAAAGGTCCATTAACCTGCTCTACGTGATCCTGGTGTTTTTATTTCACTATTTTGTCCGCAAATCCAGTCCAAACGCGACGTCACTCACTCTTATCCCACTTCTTCATACGATTTATGCGCAGACCTTGCACAGACTTTTGAAAGTTACCAGCTTTTCATTTGTTATCCATTTCTGAATACAGCGAGCTCACGTCTTTTTCTCTTTTTCTCTAAAAAGAGTCCACACGAGACAGGGAAATAAGAGACACTGAAATGTAAGAGTCATGGTCTAAATAGCAGTGACTAATCATGGGTTTTATACAGGTTATACTTTAGAATCAGCGGAGTTTGCAAACAGGAGGATGGAAGAGAGCGGGAGGCGTGACCGGGGCCCCCGAGCTCGTGACGGTGTCTGAGCAAAGAAATATATTTGACTAAAAGATTCCCACCGCCAATGTCTCTTTTTAATCATGTCCAGCGATGCGGCGCCTGGATCGGATAAGTGAATTTACACAGGAGAGAGCGTGGGGCAGGTTGGGCAAATGAGCGGGAAAAGAGAGGGAAGAGAGGAGGGTGAAAAGGAGGTTTTGAGGGGAAAGAGAGAGGGTTAGGGGTGTGAGGAAGGGGAGGAAATGTTAAGAGAAGAGAGGTGGGAAAGCATGCAAAAGGAATGAACGAGGAGTAGAGCGGGGAGAGAAAAAGAAGCGGGAGAAACAGAGGGAGACAACAAAAAAGAGAGAAGGTAACAGAGGGATAGGGAGAAAGGGGAAGCGAGAGAGAAAAATGGAAAAGAAGGAGGGAATAGGGGGTTCAGAGAGCAGGGGGAAAAAGAGGCTCATGGCATAAAGTTGGGGATGAGGGAGAGGAAAAGAGAAGAGAGAGAAGAGAGGAGAGAAGCGTGAAAGAGGAGTAAAGCAAAGGAGAGAGGAGTAAAGCAAAGGAGAGAGGAGTAAAGCAAAGGAGAGAGAGATAAGAGGGAGGGAAGGGGTGAGAGCAGAGGAGAGAGAAAGAAGAGATGAGGGGGAAGTGAAAAAACGAGAGAGAAGGAGGGGAGAGAGGAGGATAAGAGAGAGAAGTAGAGAGAATTAGAGTGAGAAAAGAGAAAGGGTGAAAGGAAGGAAGGAAGGAAGGAAGAAGAGAGGGAGTGGAGTAGAGGATGATAGAGGGAAAGGGATAGAAAGAATAAATGATAAGGGGATAGGGACAGGGGACAAAGAAGAGAAGGATAAGAGAGAAAAGAGGATAGAATAAGAGTGAAAAAAGAGGAAGGATAAAAGGAAGGAAGGAAGAAGAAAGGGAGTGGAGGAGAGGATGATAGAGGGAAAAGGGAGGTAAAGAATAATTGATAAGGGGATAGGGCAGGAGAATAAGAAGGGGGAAGGAAGGAAAGGGTAAGCGAGACTGAAGGATGGAGGGAAAGGGAGAGTAAGGGAGAAAGAAGGAGAGAAAAAGAGAGGAGCTGAGGGAGAGAAAAACTAATTGATAAGGGAATAGGGGTAAGTGACAGAGAAGCGGGAAGGAAGGAAGGAAAGGAGAGACAGAAAGATAGAGAGAAGAGAAGAAAGAGAGCGCTAGAGAGAGTAAAGAAGCCAAGGGAATCAAAGACTAATTGATAAGGGGATAGAGAAAGGAGGGCAGGGGATTCTCAGGATACAGAGAGGAAGAGAGAAAGAAAGAAAGGAAGAGACGGAAGATAGGAGGGAGGAGGGGAAAAAGAGAGGGAGAAAGGGGAGGAGAGATGGCCCAAGGTGCAGAACATTGTATTAATGATGCAGTGAAGACGGTGTTCTCATCGGCGTCGCGGCTCCTGGCAGATGGTGGAGCAGAGTTTGTAATGAGCCCAAGGTCGACGTGGGTTTGTTTAGAGCAACAGCCGCGTCCCACTCAACGTTTACTCACCTTCTACACACAATACTCACGTTTATATCAGGTCTGTACATTCAGAATTAATCCTTCTGAATGAAATAGTTCGGAATTCAAATATTCTCCTTCAAGGTTACATGGAAAACACGTTAAATCGCCTTTATTTAGGGTGCTGATTGGACAGCGACAAGAACAGATTTACGTCGACCGGAAGAAAACACACACTTCAGCTGTAACCGGCTTTTGTGTCATCTCGGTTTGTCGTTATGCCGCCGACACAAACATGATCCAAACTTTTTTTCGTGCTTGTTTCGATGATAATGAAGCAGCAGCTGGAGAATTCTCTCCTCACGCTTTACGTCTGTGAGCTGAGGAGGAGAAGGGAAGAGTGTCGGAGAAGGAGGAAGAAGACAAGTCTGAGGCTGCAACACCTCAGCACTGCATCCCGCTCACAAATCCAAAGAGACGTGGAGGAAAGTCCGAAGAGACGACTGGAGGAGCCAGATCGAGCATGTGCTGAACGACTGGGATTATTTTTAAGAAGAATAAACGTTTACATGATCGAGGAATGAATGAATTTGGCTTTAAAATCGTAATAAACCAGCTACTTACTTCAGAATTAAGTTTAATTCCGAATATTCATTTTCATTTGGAATTAAGCGTTTACACGATCTTTTTAAAGCGGAATTCATTTTTTATTCAGAATTAAATAATTTTTATTCAGAATTAAAGCTCTCATGTAAACGTGCCAACTGTCATGAGAGCTATCACCTATTAAACTGTGACTAAACCGGGACTAAACCGGGACTAAACCAGGACTAAACCGGGACTAAACCGGGACTAAACCAGCACTAAACCAGGACTAAACCGGGACTAAACCGGGACTAAACCAGCACTAAACCAGGACTAAACTGGGACCAGAAGAGGACCAGCCCAAGACTACACAAGTACTAAATGAGGATTAAACCAGGACTAAACTAGTGTTCACGCAACCATAATGTGTCCTTGGAAGTGTAGTTCCTTCAAAGTGTGAGAAGTGAAATTGGTGAATTATGTATTTACGTATTAATTATGATTTACTTAAGAGACACACTTGTTATTTACTACATTATATTATTATGTAGAAAACAAATCCCATTACTATAGCAATCAATTACTGCAATTGTTTTTCTACTGTCAGTTCAACTACAACTACTACTTCAGCTTCTACGACTACTACTACTACTACTACTACTACTACTACTACTACCACTACTACTACTAAGGCTACTACTGCTGCTGCTACTTCTACCATTATGACTACTACTACCATTGCCACCACCACTACCACAACTTCTACAACTACCACTATCACCACTACTACTACTACTATTGCTACTACCATTACCACCAGTACTACTATTACTTTTACTACTACTACTGCTGCCGCTCCTACTGCTACTACTATTACTGCTACCTCTACTACTACATCTACCTCTAATACTACTACTACCACTACTACTAATACCACTCCCATTACCACCACTACTGCTGCTACTACATCTACAGTACTACTATGTTCTAAGGCAAATTGCTTCTATGTAAAACTGTAAAATAAATAAATAAATAAATAAAATGAATAGCGTTAACCTTCTCTAAAATATATAAATTAATAATACTATCTAGTTAATAAAGCCACAATATTTCTAACAGACTTACAGAGTATCTCTAAATCCTACACCAAAGTCTGTGTTGCTTGAATGAGTGAAGTTGCTTACCTTAAAATCTGCTCTGACACAGACTTGTTTTGGAACTTGGCAGGCAGGTCTAGGATTGGCTTCACTATGAAACACTGGATGTCTTTGGCAAAAAAGTGTTAAGAAAACGGTGCTCAAAACATAAAAAAACACAAACTAAACAAACTAAAGAAGCCAAGAGAAATGAGACTTCCCCGAGGCTCCCCGAAGTTAACTCAAAATTACGATTTGATGAAAAACGATCCAACGCAGCAGTTTATTTTGCAGTTTGAACTACGATTTTAATATTTATAACTTTTCAAACTCAATTTCATATTTGTTTGAGTTTTAAAGCTGCATTATGTAACTTTTCCCACAGGGGCTCAGCTACCTGCTCTTCTTTGTGGAGATATTTGGCTAGAATGTTCCACAGCATGGCATTAAACTTGTATATCTTTCACTTATTCATTTACAGGAGTCTTCTGAGTGCGCTGGATCCACCGCTCGACAGATCTGACCATTAAATTGACTTTGGTCTCCGTGGTAATAAAAGCTTAATGTTGTACTGTGAAACATTAGAGGGAAAGCGTCAACATCAAGAGGGTCAAAAGTCACATTCAACTCAAACTACGGAAGCCTCAGAGGATCATAAGATAAGAAGGCAAGAGCGAAAGCATCAAATTACTGACGAAAGCCTTTTTTGCTCCTACTATGGCAGCCTCAGTAGGTCAAAAATCAACTGTAATTACTGATCGTTTGCCTTAAACCTGGACTATAAACTAGGGTTTGGCAGTATCCAAATTTTCATGCGGTTAAACCTACTCAGCATTTTACCGGGGTATATGGTATTACCCTGATTAAGAATTATTTTGTAGTTGCACCTAAAACCATTCAGAAACAGGAGAGCAGCTTTATATTTGAAGGTGAGGCACAAGTTCTGATCAAACCAAACTTTGCAGTGCGTTCGATCGCATCAGCGTCAGAGCACGAGCTGTTTTTTTTCAGCGCTTATACTGTATGCAAATGAGCCATGCGGTTTTAAGTTTTGTTTCTGTAAAACGTAAACAAATGTGCGCAAAGCTGCATTAAACACTTTATTACTCAAAGTAAATAATGAGCGGAGTCCTGGAAAAGTAGCGCAGAGGTCGAGAGGAATGATCACAGCCGTTATTGTCTATGTCGCTTCCTCTCGCTGCCTGCGTCGTTTGAAGAGTAGTTAGAAAGTTTCGGAGGTGCATGTCAGTCGATGTGGACACTGTGCTTAGTGGGTTCACGTCGACGCAAACATGTTTTGATGCAGAGCTATAAATTGGGCTTTACCGTCTCCTCCGTGAAAGTCTGACTTCGCCCTCGAGCGGGAACTTTCTCCTCTTCAGCGCCTCGTCTCCTCTCGACTCTCGCCGTTCAATAAAACATCTCCATCACAAACTTTTTGGCTCAACATCGCACACAAAGCGTCAGTCAGGTTTTTTCCTTCTTCCTCGCTGCGTGTGGATGGAAATCTCCGAGAGTAACGACGCTTGAAGAGGAGAGAGAGCAGAGGGGAGAAAGTCCTGCTGTGGTTTTAGGTCCTTATGCAGATTTTTTAAAATAACGGTAATGAAACTGATACCGTTGCTACTTTTTGATAACGCAGGATACCGGATTACCACCCAACCCTACTACAAACTAAAATGGGGTGAAAACTCATAGTACGGTGGCCTCAGAGGGATAAAACTTCAATTCACATCTATAATTAAGTTCAACATGTCTCAAGCCTGGACTTAAGTAGCTAAAACTAAGGTAGACTTAATGGATTAAAAGATCAACTCAAACTACTGAAAGGATTTGCTACGGTTTGCCTTAAATCTGAACTACAAACTCAGACTGAGTGAAAATTAAAAAGTACAGAAGCGTCAGAGGGAATAATACGGAAGATAATTTGTTCCATTAGATTCTGAATTTTAAATGCTGCTGAATTTCTCACTTTGAATTTCTTAACGCTGAGAAAACATATTTGAGGTATTTTTATTCTGAATGAGCCGATGAAATTTTCAGTGTCTACATTTTCAAAGTGTTAAAAATTCAATATATATATATTAAAAAATCAACTTTTAAATATTCAGCACAAATATTTTCAAGCCCAACAGTGAAAATTCGAAGTGAAAAATGCGCAGTGATAAAAAATTCACAGCAAACATCCAAATGTCAAGGCAATTAATCCAAAGTGATCCGACCAAACTTAGTAACAAGCAGGAAACGGTGCGAATTTTACGCTTTGAAAATACATGTGCTGAATATTTAAAAGGTGAAATTTGTATTTATTGAGAAAATTATATTTACAATCACAGCAACTAAAATTCTGAATAAAAATAATCCAAACTAAGTGAGAAATGTAATGGTATTTCAAATTCAAAATCTAATGGAACAAATTATCATCCATAGAATAAACTTAAACTGAATTGACTTAAATAAAAATGTTTGTTTTAATCATACTTAATTTGTTTATGTTGATATCGAAATATGACAAGACAAAATCCTATAGACAAATACAGAAAGTTTCAAAAATATATTGTATTTAGAACATATTTGACTGATTTTTTAAAACTATATTTTTGATTTCTAAAAATAAATTCATAAATATTAATTTATTACAAATTATCATCCATAGAATAAACTTAAATTGAATTGACTTAAATAAAATGTATGTTTTAATTGCACTTAATTTGTTTATGTTGTTGTAAGGCGACCTTGGGTGTGCAGAAAGGCACCTAATAAATTATTATTATTATTATTATTATTATTATTATTATTATTATTATTATTATTATTATAAATTCACATCTAAAATTAAGTTAAACATGTTTCAAGCCTATACTTAAATTGCTCCAAATTCCAAGTATGGTAGCCCCAGTGGGTCAAAAATATATACTAAAATTATGAATTATCTCTAAAAGGTTTACAGTTACAATGATATCGAAATGTTATTATGACAAAATCCTAGAGAGAAACAGAAAGTTTCAAAAAATATACTGTATATTTAACAGATTTTTTAAACTATATTTCAATTTTTAAAAAGAAATTAAAAAAGATTTAGGTTCAAGTCCAAATAATGAGCAGAAAAGGATACACTGCCCCGGTGAGTTCTTGGTCTCCTCGCTAGGGGGAGTGGTGGTCTTCATCTTCTCTGCGTTGGGAAACTGAGTGAGCAGACGAGCTTCGAAGTCCTCCCTCCGCTCGTACTCCTTCCCCCGGTAAATGAACATCTTATTCTGCGGAAAAGAAGAAAAAAAAGAGGTGCTTAGGAGAGGCTAATCCGTGCACAGTAACTGAACCTTTAATGTACTAATGTGATGGAGAACGGCTCAAGTCCAGCCAAGAAATGAAATAGATGGTTATAGTTTTATCCTTGGACATAAAGAGATGGATATGAAAGGACGAGAAGACCTTTAAGTTGGTGTGGTCTTTACGAGTGCATTATGGAACTTCTCCGGTGGGGAGTTCATCCATCACCAGCTTGTTGGCATGGAGATCTTTTCATTTTGGCATCTTTTATGGCATGAAACTTGACTATCCAGCACTTATGGAGCTGTTTTTAATTGTCCAAAATTACCTTGCAGCAGGATCACCTCTCCACAGATCTGATAGGCAAGTTGGTCTCTTGGTGCTACTCACTTTTCTTAATGGGGATAAGTTGGTAACACAGTAAAATAACTAAACCAAACTACTAAAACTTAATAATAATAACTTAATAATTAATAATATTGAATTAATATAATATAAAATGAAACATGGAGAAAGATTTTAAATTGTAGTCAGTAAGTGGAACATTTTAGGTAAAGCAATAGCATCTCCACGGAGACAAACAGGTGACCGGCACACCGTATTTCACAAAAAGTTAGCAACATTTTTAAATTAAAGTCTTAAAGGTGTCATGATGTTGTCCAATTGCAGTTTCCTCAGTTAAAAAGGTACAAATTTCATAATAATTCACCACATTTCTGTAGCACCTCTCACCTCCATGGAACCAAATCATTTTTTTCAGAAATCATGAGTTATTCTGCATGTTTTTTGTACTTAAAGTGTTAAAATGACACGTGGTGCGACCGTGCATCATGTGGTGCGACTAATAACAGGAGGAATTTTAATAACAGACAAAGTCGACTTGGGTGAATGTTTCTTTAGGCATTTTTCTTCATTTGATGCATTTTCCAGGGCAGTAGTTTGTTCATTAAACACAAGCAGGCGTCTGTCATATTGGAGCAAAAGAAAATATCAACATGCATTAAAAATCTAAAGAAACGCCAGCAGTTTGTTTATATACACTTCATATTACTCAGAACTTTCGAAAATAAAACAGTTTTAAGGTTATTCTCAGTCGCACCACATGACATTTTACACTAAAAATGTTTCATATAAATGTTAAACACAGATTTATGCACCTGACACTGTAAATATTTGAAAAAGTTCAATACAAACTAATAGTTTTTTAAGGTTTTACTCCATAATGATTTGGCTCCATGCATTTTAGCTCTTGGTGATTGATAATAAAACAAAAGGTATTGATCCAGTGATTAGGAGAAAGTTGTGGGATGTTTGCCAGCAATTTTTTCGCTTTTGTCAAACCTGACAGCAGATTTTTTTTTATGCGGAGTAGACCAGTGTTTTAAATTTGAAAGATCATTGATTAATAAAGTAAATGGTGTAAAACTCATTTCTTTATCTAGCATTTTTGTTAAGTAAGAATGTACAGTTTTTCAAAATACGCTGACGTCTTTACAGTCTCAAAACGTGTGGATAAAAGAATCAATGGCATTCTCCGAGCATCTGTTCTACGTAAAAAGTTAAAGTTCAATATCTTATGGTTTGGATTTTTTGATCAATAGGTACTTGTGTTCCCATTGTGTAACTTTTCTGGTCCGCCATCTGCTTGTCTCCATGGCGATATTGCCGTTTTTGCCTCGATAAACTCGGCAAACACAATGGAGACGGGCTAATGGTCAGATCTAAGGCTGCACATGGTCAGAATTCATATTTTTAAGGTATTTTTTGAGCGATAAAACACCTGCAAGTGAACAAATGCAAGGAGATGTGTTTAATGCTTTACTGTGGAACATTCCAGGCGCGCCCTCCACCAAAAAAGTTACACAATGCACCTTTAAAAGACGCTGAATTACAGAAAATGCGAGTGAAAGTTCTGAGTGTTTTCTTCACAAAAGTTTCCGCATAATAATATCGGATACCATTGTGATTCTAAAGTAACACTGTGATTTCGGTTGCAAATTATCCCCAGCGAAGTGAGTGGAAGTCCTCACAGCTGCTTCTATTGTTGGAATATTTGTCGGGAGAACAGATTGTCAGCTCTTGGGTTCACACTGTTTCAATCAAAAAGATATTAGCTTCCTCACTGCTGGAAGTGAAGTTTTAATGAAATTCAAGCACCTCAAAACCTGACTGCGCTCTCACAGATATATCCGATATTATTAAGATGATTACTTAAGATTTCCTGCACCACACTGACGCTAACGGTGGAACGTGTCAATGTGGATTTTCTGATACACACTGGCGTTTTGTGTACAGATTTAACTAAGTCTAATGTCGACTGAAATCAACGTTTTTCCATTAAAAGAGTCCATATTACGCGATTTTTTTTAGATTTTATAATCAGTGTTGGGAAATTGACTTTTAAAATGTAATCCCCTACAGATTACAGATTACATGCACCAAAATGTAGTTTGTGACATAATCCATTAAATTACTTAAAGTGAGTAATGTAATCTGAATACTTTGGATTACTTGATATTGTCGTGCTTTTTAAAACTACATGAATGTAGTAACCACCTCTGCAAATTCTGGTTTTAGACTTGGTTTAGACCTGGTTTAGACCTGGTTTAGTCCTGGTTTTAGACCTGTTTTAGACCTGGTTTAGACCTGGTTTAGTCCTGGTTTTAGACCTGTTTTAGACCTGGTTTAGATCTGGTTTAGTCCTGGTTGTAGACCTGTTTTAGACCTGTTTTAGATCTGGTTTAGACCTGGTTTAGTCCTGGTTTAGACCTGTTTTAGACCTGGTTTAGAGCTGGTTTAGTCCTGGTTTTAGACATGTTCTAGATCTGGTTTAGTCCTGGTTTTAGACCAGTTTTAGATCTGGTTTAGACCTGGTTTAATCCTGGTTTAGACCTGGTTCAGACCTGGTTTAGAGTTGGTTTTAGACCTGTTTTAGACCTGGTTTAGTCCTGGTTTTAGACCTGTTTTAAACCTGGTTTAGAGCTGGTTTAGTCCTGTTTTAGACCTGTTTTAGACCTGGTTTAGACCTGTTTTAGAACTAGTTTAGTCCTGGTTTTAGACCTATTTTAGACCTGGTTTAGACCTGGTTTAGTCCTGGTTTTAGACCTGTTTTAGTCCTGGTTTCAGACCTGGTTTAGTCCTGGTTTAGTAGAGGTTTTAGACCTGATGTTAGTCCTGATTTAGTCCTGGTTTTAGTCCTGGTGCACAGGAGGTTGGGTTTTCAGCAATGAGTGGAATTACAAAAAATTTTTTTTATATATATTTATATATATATATATATATATATATATATATATTTATAATTATAGCCCAAAATGTGAAAACAGGAAAATACCGCTGTGTAATCCATTTATTTCAACAAAGTAACTGTAATCTAATTACCACTGGTTGAAACAGTAATTGTAACAGAATACAGTTACTCATAATTTGTATTCTAATTACCTAACGCCGGTACATGTATCTGTTACACCCCAACACTGGTTATGATGTGGTTTCCTCATCACAAACAAACCTGGAGTCGTGTTGTGTCATTGTTTCAAGAATAAATAACTTACAGTATTTCTGTTTTATTTATTATCCGAGTCTGAGCAATGTTTTATTTATGAAAAATGACAAAATTTTCTATTTTACGTCTATGATTCACTCTTGATGTTTGTCTTTGTAACATGATACATTAACGCTAATATTAAACCCACAAGCTGCAAAATGAGTAAAATAACAGACGTCTTTAGAAACGTTTATGATTATATTTACAAAATACTACAGATTTTGGGTTGGTCGTGTCATTTTATTTTGTCGTATTTATCCGCCACACCTTAAAGACCGGTCCATGAAAATATTAGCCAACGCAATACAAGTAAAAATGGATCAGCAGTAGGGGTGGCACGGTATATGTATTCGTATTGAACCGTCGCGGTACAGGGGTCACGGTTCGGTGCGCGCATTTTGACGGAGAATATACGGTACAAAAGTTTAATATTGAACTGACCACGGGACTTTCCTTTTGCGACGGTTTCCTTAACCATTGCCATGTGCAAGCCCTGATTGGTCCATGAACATGTATACATGTCTGGATTGGTCTAGCTAGCAAACTCCGCCTTCAAATACAAAACTGCTGTTGTTGTTGCTGCTGTTAGCTCGTTGCGAGAGGGGTGAAAGACGATGGCGAGTAATTCAAGCCCGGAGTTAGAAGACCCACCACCATCATTTAAGTCGGTGGTGTGGGCAGGGCTCTACAGTGCGCCCATTTCACTCGCATTTGCGAGTAAATATTTCGGCGTGCGAACGAGAAAAACAAAACAGGGGCACCTGTGCGAGTGCTTCTGCAGCACAATAAGGAGCTGCGCACAGACGCAACATGACAAGTTAAACGTTCTAAATGTATCAAACATTTGGGGCAAACTCACAGTAGGACTTCAGAATCGTGCCCAAGCCTGGATCGCACCTAAAGCGCGACACGCACAGCGCGAGCGCAACCAAACCGTGCCCGGACAGAACACTTCCGACCGCGCACGACCCCAGCATACGAGCTCCGTGTGTGCGGCGATATCACTCATAGAACAATCTCCGCTTCAAAACACACCCAAGCCCACCTTAAACAAGGCGCGCCGCAGCAGGACCCACACCTGTCCCTCTCAGTAGACACCCCTGTGCCGCTGGACTTCCTCCTCCACTAAAGCGAGAGCTTTGTCTTGGTTTTGTCTCGGACTCGAGTGCATTTGGACTCAGTCTCGTCACGGACTCAAGGTCTGAATAATGAGTGCGGTCAAATTTCATTACTTTGGCAATAAACTTGTGCCGGTGTGCGGGACCTATGCGCTGGAGCACGCAGACACTCCGTGCAGCACTGCCAGTGCGCGGCTTGTCCACCACTGTGCGCACCCAGAAGGCACCTAAAAGGCACCTAAAAAGACCATGTGTTAAAACTTCACTGATGTACCCAGCTCAGTAACCAATCAATATACTCAATGTGGTGCTTGCGTGTTCACTTGTTTTACATGTTTTACTTTGACTTGTTTTACTACAAGTTGCAGTTATCTCAGCTGGAGATTTAGGCAATAAAAAGCTGCCTTTGAGGACAGCCTTTCGGGTTATGTTTTTTTTCCTGCACTGTACCGAAAATGTACCAAACCGTGGGGTCTGAACCGAGGTATGTACCGTACCGTGAATTTTGTGTACCGTGCCACCCCTAATCAGCAGGGAGATGGATAATTAAGTGGGGTCGGCTTTTCTAAAGAAACTGGTCTTAGGTCGAGATTTGAAAACTTTGGCCGGCAGTAAAGTTTTTAAAGTGCTTCATAAATAAACTTTGTATGGTCTGGTAAAGGTAAAAGTAGTGAGTAACTCCAAAGCTCCAGCTTCATGACATCACAAGGTGGAACAGAGCATTTTGAGCATTAGAGATGTAGACAGACGAATAATAAAGGGTTACTCTAACATGTGTGAATGAAATAAAACACAATTCACAACTCAGACAATCTTAAAACTTAGCTCCTAAACCTCCCACCATAGGGATACATGTAGAAAACCCCCAACATATCATTGATCAAGACTACAGTATTTTTCAGAGTATAAGTCACACTTTTTTTCAGGGTTTGGGTGGTTCCTGCGACTTATACTCAGGTGTGACTTATATATTACATTTTTTCACACTGACAGTCCATAGACCAAATATATGAATTGTATATATGATTCAAAAATGAAAAAAATATTCGTTATCCATTTTTTCATTTTGGTTTTAGAGACAAATAATAAAGAAAAGAGTTGTTTTTTAGTTTTGTTATTTTTGGTGCTATATTGAAAAATGAATGAACGAATGATACACAGATTCTTCTCTATTGGGTTGTTTTTATTCCTATAACTTCTATAACTCGCCTTTCAAGATGAAATGTTCAGTTCTTGGTCTCTGATTTTATAAAATAAATTTCCCCAAAAAAGTGCAACTTATACATGTTTTTTTTTTTTTTTTGGCCGGTGCGTCTTATACTCTAGTGCGAATAGAGTCAGAAAAATACAGTAATTTGGTTTGTAGAATTCAAATATGACAAAACCTGCACCTGAATGTACTCTGCATTATTTCTGAAGTTGCTTTTCCTTGTATTTGCACCTGTATATCAGTGTATCCTACTGTTTTGCTTCATTTATTTCAACGTGTATCAGTGATAAAAAAAAAAAAAAACTGCCAATAACTTTCACTTGCTGAGTTGAACAATACCTCCAATCTGCTCTTTTCTGATAACATTTGGTGCCCCGACGGATTCATAAAAACCGGCTCCAACTTTATTCCAAAAAACAGAAAAATATGAGGAGACACCCGAGGAGCTCCCTAAAAATGCATGAGTCACGTCCGGGGCTTCATCTGGCGCAGAGTGCCCAGGGCCCTGTACCGGGAGCAGGCGGAGTGATCGGACATGACAGCTCATATCCTGGCGCTTCTCACGGAGGGATGCGCCGATGCATATTTCAAACGCACCCTCGCACAAATCTCCACAGAGTTTTTGAGAATGATAGTGTGCACTGGCAGCTCAATACGGGATTAAGGAGGAGGTTTAGGGAGATGAGCGAGAGGGAGGAGAGGAGGAGCGACGTATCGGACACGGTGGATTGAACGCTGTATCAGGAAGTTAAAGGGGTATTATGTAACTTTTCTGGCAGAGGCTGCGTCCGCTTGATGGAGACTTTATTGCTTTGCCTGGAGTGCTGCACATTAAGACACAGAACTTTTCTATCTCTGGGGACTGTGGTGGATAATTTATGAAATAAGTTCCTTTATTTCGACTTGGATTTTAAAATTTTGGGTCATTTTAGTTCATATAAATCTAAATTATTACTTAGACTTTTTTTGTTTTTGTTTGAGTGGCTAGACAGAGGATCCTTGGCAGACACGATCAACGCCGAACAAACAGGGAAAGGACTATTTAGTTCGTTTTGCTAACTTAAGATCAACACACACTACAAGAGAATTTGCCCGATTTTGGAGTTCAGGGAGGTGTGGTCGGATTTTTTGTCTTTGTGTGTGATGTTGAAGCCGCTGCGCTCGTTGTGTGCGGTGTCAGTGTCAGATCGTAATCACCAAACATCAGCAATGCGACGGTAACAGCCGATAAAACAGAGCGTCAGGGACAGAGGAGTGACGGACACAGAGACGCAACATACAAACTCGGGATATAGCAAAAGCGAAGACTTTACTCGTCACTTCTCGTAAAGTGGTAAATTTAACCTTGAGCATCTCATCCACATTATCCGTAGAAATAGTCCTCTGCAAATAATGACATCCAGTCCACAAAACTGTGCAATGAATCTAGTTTTAGGCGTTTTTAAAAGTAAAAAGTCGAGATAGTTCCACCTGTGTGTCTGTTTACATCCACACAGCGCACAGATTGAGGTGAAGCTGCAGATTAGCAACAGTGACGCTACTTCCTGTGGACTTCATTGCCTCTTTTATGCTTTAAAAATCATGTATCTGAAGTATTGCGCCACATTTCACAAATAATAACACAGTTTTGACTTGTATCTAAACTAGAAGTGCAGCGCTCTGATTTTTTGAACACTTCAGAGTCTCAAAGTCAAACTCGTTTTACTGTAGACGGGAAACGTGATCGCGCTCACAACTTTATAGCCTGTTTTACGCAGCCATATCCCGCTGCTGTCTTTGCGATAAGAGATTTTAAGTCTCATAAGTTTCTCCTCTTCCTCCTCCTTTTGGTCATAAAAATTGTTTAAGACCAAAAAATCCTGCAGTGTGTAGCGACCTTTAGTTTGTTTACGGTTACTTTATTAGCGCTTATTTATTATTTTTTGTATTATAATTATTTGCCTTTTTGTTACTTTAATTAAGTTAGAAGTTTTAAGTTAATTATTTAACGTAATTCCCCTCTTGTGTTCAGTTTAGTCGGCCCTCATGTATTTAAACTCCCCTGTTCTCTGTCTGGTTGGGTTAGTTTTTGTTCTGTTCAGGTAGATTTAAGTTACTCCAGTTGGGTCCTGCTTTTTGTGAATGATTTACCTCATTTGAGCCTTTGTTAAACTTTTTTTTTTACTTTATTAAATTTAAACTTATTTTGTATATACCTTTTCTTTGCCTTTCTGTTGGTCCACTACAGAAATACTACAAGGCCTTTGCACGGGTCAGATCTGTGGAGAGGCAACCCAGCTCACAGTAATAATGCAGGATTTCCAAGGTGCTTTGGAGCGATAAATTAATGTAAATGAATGAAATTAATGAATGCAGGAAGGGTTTTAAAATGTGGAACTTTCCTTTCAAACTAATAACATCTAGAGGAAAGTTAGAGGCGGACTCCAGGCCAGAAAAGTTACATAGTGTTATTACGCGTAGTATTTTCTGTGCTATCCTCTGCCTTGTGACTTTGATTCCCGGCTCTGATCTTTATCTTTTTGTTTGTTAACGCTTATTTACTGGTTCACGAAATTGCAAAACAAATAAAACAGCGTAATAAAAGTGTCTTGTCTAAGGATAAAGCAACAGAACTTTGTCCGAGCAGGAATCGAACCACTAATCATGTTTCCATCTATTTACTCAGGGCAAATAAGTAAAAAAAAAAGCAACAAGAAGTTTAAATCTTGCTAATTTAGTAATACAGTGTTTTGTTTTGTTTTATTTAAGGGTTTAAAATAATCACATCGCCATCTGGTGGAGCAAAACCAAAATTGTGAGCTACAATTTGAATCTTTTAATGAAATCAAAATGAAAATGGACGTTCTCTTAAACGTTCTCATTAAGAAATTATAATTTATGAAGCTACATTTAAACTTCCGCATCTAAAACTGGGCTGCACAGTGAGGAGCAGCACGTGATTAAAAGATTAAAACCTCAGTGTAGTGGACATTTGATTAAACTAAGCTGCTTTTCTAATCACGCACTTAAAGCTAAGTGGCTCATGCATCTCACAGCAAATGACTCATATAAAGTAAATTACACTGTGCTACGTAAAATCAATTCTCACGACAGCTGGACACAAAACGTCTTTATCAAAGGATCGATTTTCTCACCCAACTGGCTTCAAGATGCCCCAATACAAGCGTAAGAAAACCCCTAATCTGGGTTTCTGGATTTGTCTTCATTAGCCGAGTGTTTTCCTGTTTCATTCTTTAATGTATCTGGAGCTAAAGGGGCTGTACTCGATTTTTACTGTCTTAAAACATGAAAAACGGAGCTAATTTGCAGTGGTCCAAAGTTATTCCTCACTTCAGGCGTTCTGGGCTTTCTAATTATTCACAGTGACGAGTTTATAAGCGCTTTTCTTAACTCTCAGAGAGTTTTCCCGTAACGATAAAGCTAACACGGAGGTGGGTCAGGCATTTGTTCTAGATGCCTCCTGGACGCCCCTCTTGGGGGGTGTTCCGGGCGTGTCCCACTGGAAGGAGGCCCCGGGGAAGACCCAGGACACACCGGAGGGATGATGTCTCTGGACCGGCCTGGGAACGCCTCAGGATCCCCCCGGAAGAGCTGGAGGAAGTGTCCGTGGAGAGGGAAGTCTGGGGCTCCCTGCTCAGACTTCTGCCCCCATGACCTGGCCCCGGATAAAGCGTAAGAAAATGGATGGATGGTAAAGCTAACAACAACAAGCATCCTAATGTGCACTTCTTGATTGTCAGACTATATTTTTCTATGCTTTGACCATTATTTTCAACAGTAGACATCGGGCCAAGCCCATTTCTAATTTCTACGCCTACCCCTAACCCTTGCCCCTCGCAACTAAGAAATAAGGGCTAGGGGTTGAAAGTCGACCCCTACAAATTGGGACACCCCTTCAACAATCACATACGTCACCAGAAGTCTCCACCAGCTTTTACGTGAGCGTCAGAGCGGAAAAAAACACGCATATCATTCGAAAGAACAACCTGAGCTTCTCTAAGGGGTAAACCAGTGATATCGCTTATAATTACTTAGGTTACAATATCCAAATAACAACTGTGCAGCACGGACGCTCGCACAACTTTATTTCCATGCATCAACCGATCACTCAAGTCACTCAAGTCAAGTCGTGACACTTCTCAACGTAGTACTAGCGATTTTTTTGTGTGCATTTTATGAAGAAAATGACCATTATGCACTGGAACAACGTTAAACTTAATACAGCGGTTATCACACATTTTAAACATAAATAATGGAGAAAATTTGTGAACTTCTTTGGTCTCTTTGGTTGTGGCAGCAGCGATCTTGACGGTGATGCACAAGGCATTCTCAGAAATTGCTCGTACCCCCTCCGTTTGGATTGTGCCTCTGAAAAATCTTCATTTGGAGGGGTATAAAGCCCTACCCCTTTCCCCTACCCCTACACGTGAACGCACAAAATGGATAGGGGAAAGTGGTAGGGCCCAGGGGTGTAATGGGATTCAGCCTTAGACTTCGACTTAAACTTTATTGATCCACAAAGGAAATTATTTGAAACGGAATTAAACTCATTCCTTTCCATAGATACAAGCAGGTGTCATTACCAGACCAAGTTACATGTCAGATCTGTGGAGAGGCGGCCCCGCTCGAATGATGATGATGTTTTTCGAGATCAAGATCTTTTAAGTTATAAAAAACGCCTGTAAATAAATGCACGTAGGCAGTATTCTTATGGCATACTGCAAAAAATGCAAAGCTATAACATGAAGCAGACGGAAATCTTTAATTGGGACCAGGACAAACATTTGATGGTTTATTTTAATGGACAAATTCCCGGATCTGTCCCAGCTCCAGACAGAGCAGTGCCTCGACCTGTATTCAAACATCCACCTGCATCAGACCAACAGTTTAACCTCACTATAATAGAGTTCTTCGCTTTCATATGAAACAGGTCAGGAGCGACAAAGGATTATGGGATAGGAATAAAACCGCTCTTGTCCTTCTCATGAAATATAAACGGTCCAATCCAGGAGGTCAGTGATCCTCAAACCCGGGGCTCAGGTAATGCTATCCAGGGGGCGCTACAGGGTCACGGCGAGTGTTTGAGAGAGGGAAAACTCCAGTGGATGGGTGGGCCTGATAAATAAACATGTCCAAAAGGGGAATTGGTGCAGAGGAGAAATTAAAGCCTCAATGACAAAGCACCAGAGGATTTCAGTGGGATTTATGGCCGAGGAGGAGGGAGAGGACAGTAAAGGTTTAGCTGTAAAACCAGGGACTTTAGATATGCAGAGATCGCATTTTTAACGGTTAAACAAGGTGTAAAAGAGTCACTAGATCTAAAACTTTTTGAGAAGGTGTGTATAGTGTGTATCCAGCTTGGCTCCATGGATATGTTTAACCATTTTGGACTGTTCCTGAGTACGGCGTGAAACATTAAACAAGCATGATCAATATTTTTAGAAATAATTCTGACTTTTATGGGTTTACTTTTCACTCCTCACTGCTTTTATTTATTTAAAGGTCCGATATTACAAATTAAAAATGGATTCTCGTGAGCTTTAAGCCATGTTGTTACCTCATCAAAAACATACCTGGAGTTGTGCTTTGTTTAATTTACACATGTCTGAGTCATCCTTTATTATTACCGTAAATTCCGGATCACAAGCCGCTACTTTTTTTCTACACTTTCAACACTGCGGCTCGTAATATGAAGCGGCTTTTTTATTTATTTTTTCATCGCGGGAAAAACATGGACCAATAAAATGAATAAGTAGTTCACTCAGGTCCAATGAAATTGTATGATTAATCACAACTTCCTTATTTCAGTCTTTCTGCTAACCCTCATCAACATGGAGAATACCAGACAAAAAGCATATGATGCAGCTTTTAAACTAAAAGCGATCACTCTGGCAGTTAAAGAAGGAAATCGAGCTGCTGCCCGTAAAATTGGCATAAACGAGTAGATAGTGCGAAGGTGGAGGCTCCAGCAAGAAGAACTGAGCCAGTGTAAAAAGACAACCAAAGCTTTCAGAGGTAACAATAGCAGATGGCCTGAGCTTAAAAACTTTCTGGAGGACTGGGTTAACACGCAAAGAGCACGCGACATGGTGTTTCCACTGTACAAATCAGACTGAAGGCTAAAGCGATCGCTACCGTGGTTTATTCCCAGAGCGCCAAGGTGTGTATGTGCATGTCGCGTGTGTGTGTCCCAAGTGTGTGAAGGTGTGTAAGTGCCTGTGGCGCGTGTGTGTCCCAAGTGTCACCAGTGAGCGAGTCCGTCCCCAGAGTTCAGCGGGGACGCGTCCCGTCTGCCCGTTCGAGGCGCTCCAGGCGGCGGGGACGCAGAAGCGAACCCCCCGCCTAGTCTTTGGCCAGCGGTTTATAATATGGTGCGGCTCATATAATTACAAAATTGATTTTTCTTCATAAATCTGAGCATGCGGCTCTTAATAGGGTGCGCGCTGTAGTCCGGAATTTACGGTAGTCTGTCTCCAAAGCTCAAAATGCTCTGTTCCACTTTGTGATGTCATGAATACGCTTTGTTTTCAAGTTAACAGCTACTTTTACCTTTAGTTCAGTAGAGAATGGGCAATGTCGGGGCTGAAATTATCCAAATAAGTCTAGTGAAGGTGTGTGGAGTTTACACTGTGGAGCTGTACAACCACATGACATCACAAGGTGGTATCTGTGTTATCTGAGAGAACTAAAAACTAAGGGTTTACACAGCCTAAATATACAGAGTTTGTGTGTTAAACATGTGTGAATGAAACAAAACACAACTCCAGGGATGTTTGTGATGAGGAAACATGATAACATAGATCAGAAAGTAGCGTAATATGGACACTTTAATGTAATTTTTTGGTGTTCTAGCATACTGTGTAAAAAAAAAAAAGGTTATAAAGTCTATATTTTGATAAATCCAAGATAGACCGATTTAATGCAATACCATGGAACATTTCAGGCGAAGCAATAACATCTCCATAAAGACAGGCAGGGGGCTGACCTCCAGAAAAGTTACACTGCGCATCTAATTTATTTCTGACTCAATCCTTCTTAATATGCTTTTGTTTTATACAAGCAAATATATGGAACCTGGGGGGTTCACAACAAATGCAAATGGTCCAACACAACAAAAAGCCACAACACACACACAAAAAACACCCCCTTTTCCCCTTCACTTCCCGCTTGATCCTCCTCGCTTGGTCTGTCGGAAAATAGAGTCCTGCGGCCACTTCTGTTGTGGCTTTTTTTGGTGTGTTGTGGCGTTTGCATTTGTGTTGTCTCATTTGTTGTGTTGTGGCGTTTGTATTTGTGTTGTCTCATTTGTTGTGTTGTGGCGTTTGTATTTGTTGCGACCTTTGCATTTGTGTTGTGGCGTTTGCATTTGTTGTGACCTTTGCATTTGTGTTGTGGCGTTTGCATTTGTTGTGACCTTTGCATTTGTGTTGTGGCGTTTGTATTTGTTGCGACCTTTGCATTTGTGTTGTGACGTTTATATTTGTTGCGACCTTTGCATTTGTGTTGTGACCTTTGTATTTGTGTTGCGACCTTTGCATTTGTGTTGTGGCGTTTGTATTTGTTGCGACCTTTGTATTTGTGTCGCGGCGTTTGTATTTGTGTCGTGGCATTTGTATTTGTTGTGAGCCCTCCTGGGTCGGAAAATAGAGTCCTGTAGTCACTTCTGTTGTGGCTTTTTTTAGTTGTGGCTTTTTGTTGTGTTGCGGCGTTTGCATTTGATATGAACCCCCGCAGCTTCCTTACAAAAACAATATCTTCCATAATTTGAATCTGTAAAAAAAGCCATATTACACATCATTTTCTTATCCCAATTGGCGCAAGTTTGGATTTGAACAGAATATAGACGGGACGGACCAGTCAGACAATATTGTTCCAAGTTTCATATATTGAAGTCAATATTAATTATCTTGACAGGCCTAGTTTTGATAGATACAAAAAAAAAAAAAGACGAGAAAATATTGTCTTTTATATAACTTTTGAGGCACCAATCCTCCACTTATGTGCCTGGACCGGGCAGAGTCAGTGCACAGAGCTGCTGGGGTCAGTATCACGACGGAGCCTGTGGTAAAAGTACAAGAGGGATGAGAGTCCGGCGGAGGTCTGGTAATAGGATTTAAAGCCTGAGTTTGAGGGACAATCTCTGCTCCAATGGGACAAACAGGATTTGGGAGGAGTGGTCATTCTTCAGGCCTCACCGTCAGGAGAAGGTTTTATTACTACAGTCCTGGAGAGGCTGGGTTTGTTTTGTGAAAGGAAAGACTGGGAATGAAGATTGAAGGGCGTTGGTAGCATGGTTTTTGGTTAAATTAAAATAAATAGTGCCAGATCATTGGAATATTCAGGAATTAAAGCAGTCGACAATGTATACATGACCAGTGAAAGGCTTGGACACACCTCATTCAATGCTTGTTTTTTCCTTTAATTTTACTACTTTCTACAGTTATATACACACAGAAGACAACAAATATATGAAGAAAGCTCTAAGGAATTATGGAATTTAAATAATTCTACTAAAAATTGTTTTAAATTTCATTTTTAGATCCTTAAAGTAGACGCCATTTGCTTATATTTAGTTATTTAGAGTTGTTTCTTTGCTACGTAATTCCATTTAACTTCATATATTTGAAGTCTTCCATATTGAAAATGTAGAAAGTAGTTAAAATAAAAAAATAAAAGTTGAATGACAGAGAGAGAGAGACATAAATAAAGGACAGATAGATGGAAAGATAGACAGTACCAGCTGCTTTTGTATGAACTCACAGAATTACATGAAATTCAATGAAGAGCACAACTCCAGGTATGTTTTTGATGAGGAAAACAACCTTATAACAAAAGTCTGAAAACTGTGTAATATGGGCCCTTTACGGTGGATACATTGATCTGTTTTGCCATGTCGTTCCCAGACACAAATCAATACCAAAAATTGTTCCACTTGAGGACCACTAGACATGATAATACTAAAGAAACCACTATTGTTTTGTCTTGAAAATGCCATACTGTCAAAAATATTGTCTTTTTGTCTGGCATACAAATCAATGTATCAAACCTTTTCCTTACCACTAAAATAGAGTTTATGAAATTGTAGTCATATTATTGTATTATATTATACTGTATTTTATTGTTTTGTATTATAATAACTAAGGAAGCACTGGTCTAATACTGGTCTCAGATATCAGCGTCAAAATATTGCTGCATCAGATTTAGGTTCAGTCGATGTCCTGTTTGGTGCATCTGAGGATAAATTGGGGGGAAAAGACTTTTTATTGGTCGTATATAGTGCACAAAATCTTATAATTAAGAATTTTTATTTACACAAAGTTGTTCTGTAGTTACTTAAGAGAGAAATAACCGCTACATTACACAGTTGGATCAGTTTTTATCTTACTTTATATAATATTTTGTATAAAGAAATTGCTGTGATCAGGTAATATCGGGTCGTCGCAGATACTTAAACTCATAGCGTTGGTAAATCAGCAAAGAAACTGATCAAATAGGCCTGGAAACATTCATCTTATCAACTTATTGTTCAATAGATGACAGATGGAACAATACTTTTCGGGGCTTAATATTTATAGTTGGTATTTTTCCTTGTACTAGTGGGAAAACTTTGGTTCTTTCTCTGTACTTCAATGAGATTTGAGCTGTAAAAGGTTGAATTATGAACTTCTACGACTCACTATATATACAAACTGTGTTGCATTCAGTTATTTATTTATTGCAGTTCAAGTTTTTTAACAATATTGTGCACTTTTTGGGGGATAATTCTGCTTTATATTTTAGTTTCGATATGATCGTTTATCATTTATTTATCATCTGTATTTACTTCAGCAATAGATCACACTTGAAAATGTGTTATCATGACAGGTCTATGAAAAACTACTACATTACCCTCCATGAGTTTGTGCATAGTAATAACAGTACTAGATATAAATCCTCTGTGTATGCGTATGCGTATATGTGTGGTACTCACCCGGAGGAACGAGGGGAAGCCCAGACCGTAGTATCCCACAGCGAAGTAGTCTGGTTTGGGTCTGATCACCTTCACGATGTTCTCGTAAAACTGGGCCTGTTTCCTCTGATGGACAAAAGAACAAAGTTTCTGCACATTGTATTCAAAGTTGGTATTACTTTCTAATTCTAGTAATTCAGAAGCTATATCTTTAAAAACGGCATCCAAATAACTGCATAAATTACTAAGAACATGTTAAAAGATGGAGCAAATAATAGTTTACAGTCGTCCCTCACTATAACGTGGTTCACCTTTCGCAGCCTTGCTTTTTTGGGAATTTTTTAGTGGAATTTTGCATGTTTTTTTGTGTATGAACGTGCATTGTGTTCTGATTGGCTAAAGGAGAACCGGCACATTGTGTTCTGCGTAATCAAAGGCAGCATGTCTGTTTATAAGAATAAAAAACAGCGCCAACAACTCCCCATAACTATGTTTTTCACTCCTCAGTTTAGATCGGGGGATGATTTGCGCAGTGAGCCCCCCTCCCCGCTCCCTGCTCAGATCCTGGAGCTTGCTGCCCAATACTCATAGCACCTGACCCCCCCTATGAACCTGCAGGTGGTGAACCCACAGGAGGGTGGACAACATGGTCCTTGATGTTAGTTCATAGGGGTGCAGGCATGTTTTGGGTTGATGGGGGAAACCGGAGCACCCGGAGGAAACCCATCCAGACACGGGGAGGAACATGCAAACTCCACACAGAAAGGCCCGGGCGACCCGGGGATCGAACCCGCAACCTTCTTGCTGTGAGGCCTGAGTGTTGCCACTCAGCCACCGTGCCGCCATATCTATATATATTTTTAAACAAAAAACATGTGAATTCACCGTAAACTGTATATAGAAGTGGATTAAGGGAGTGTGACGTTACCCATAGTGTTATGCTGCAGTCAAATGAAGCTCACGAATGTTGTCATTTATGGGAATGAATCCATATGATAGGGCTTTTCGACTACACTACAGGCACAGCTCAGCTCAACCCAGCACGGCACGGCACGCGACGACACGCTGAAGCTTTTCCGTGCTGTCGTTACCACCTGGAAGTGGGTGGAGTCACGGGGTCGACATTGCATCATTTTTAGGCGACATTATTAGTGTCACGCCGCGGTCTTCACAATCTGCTCCGTTGTTTATCCTCTGTTGACATGTTCGCTGTTGTCGTGTTGTCACTGTGTTTTATACACACGGCGGGTGATTATTTAAAGATCCTCGATCGGCTCAGCACGGTCAGAATTACTCCAAAACAGGTTCGCGGAAAATCGTAACGACTCCCAGGTCCAACCCCGTCGAAAAGCAACAAAGCGTGTCGTGCTGTGCTGTGCCGTGCTAAACAGTGCCGGTGGAAAAGACCTATTAGGGTTAGGAATTGATTTATGGGTAAAATAGCAAAATAAAAACACCAGGATCATGTAGAGCGGGATGAGACGAACATTTTAAGACCAAAATGACGAGCCTGGCAGCAGCAGTTATATATAGAGTCTATGGGGTTTAACTAAATATAACTTAATAAAATGTGCCGATATTAAACTCTGAAGAGGTTGCGTCTGATTGCTCCTAATCATATAAACAATTAAACACAACATAAGTGAAGTAGCTGTATGCACGGCCTAATTTGGAGTAAAACTACGTTAATTAATTGAAAAGTTTTTTTCAATACAAGTCTGGTTTACAAATGTATGACTTACCAGAGAGGCACTCAGCTGCTCGTAGTCAAACATCTCATTTTCATATTGTTCGGCCAACTCCTTCCCCAGAATGATGGCTTCCTCCCACATCTATTCAACACACAGACAAAAGCACACTTACAGTAAAAGCATTCTTACACATGACTGACTCACGGTGGGAATGTCTATACAAATAGGAGGAAAAATATGTAGTCTAAAAACTACTTCGAGAATTACAATTTCTTTAAAGGTCCTAAATGACACAAACTGGATTCTTGTGAGCTTTAAAACATGTTAAAATGTTATTACCTCGTCAAAAACATACCGGTTTGTGTAACATAGATGAGAAAATAGCGTCACATGGACCGTTTAACCCGTTTAACCCTATAATAATAGCTATATTTATTGAAACATCTGGTCTTTTTTGTCTGTTTTTCTTTTTTTATGAGGATTCTTATTTTTTACATACATATTACTATGAACCAGATATTATGTGTTCTTAATAAAGATTGAATTGAATTGAATAGTCTATTTTTGTCAATAATTGTGTCAAAAATGCCCTATAATATAGAGCCTTTTCCAGGATTGTCAAGTATTTACCATTCTTATGTAATTAAATACCTAA
Source organism: Odontamblyopus lacepedii (assembly GCA_034769755.1). Lineage (NCBI taxonomy): Eukaryota > Metazoa > Chordata > Actinopteri > Gobiiformes > Gobiidae > Odontamblyopus > Odontamblyopus lacepedii. The sequence goes on from CM068360.1 coordinate 27,155,164, forward strand.
AGCAGTGTGTTATAAGACGAAAAGGTCAAAAAAGAATTGAATTTTCTTCAATCAATCAATCAATCAATCAATTAAACTTTATTTATAGAGTGCTATTCATACAGAAATGCAACACAAAGAGCTTAATCTTTCAAGCCCCATTTCAAGCCCAGTTTTAAGCCCCGTTTTGCAGCTTTCAGGGGCAGTTTGATGATTAAATTTGCACAAAGTAGCAAGAAGTTACGGTCATTTGAAATAGTGGGGTCACCGGTGATCCCTGTGGTAGTAAAAGGGTTCAGCACTTATTACGCCTTTAGATTTATAGATTCGTTCATAGCCCTTTAACCTACGTCTCTACTTAACTAATTATTATTTTTAAGAAAAGATTATTAAGAAAATAGTGTAAAATGGGCCCTTTAAAACTAGTATTAAAACTAGATACTAATTGGAGCAGGTAACACCACCAAAAAAGCCACATTCACAGTGCACGATGTAACATTTCTGGTGGAAGGTCCGTCCAATGTCATTGCTCTGCTTGAAATGTTCCACAGTAAGACATTAAACAGCTCCACCTTGAAAAATATACTGCGTTTTTTTATAACACCGCACCAAAGTGGCCATTATTCACAGGGAAAAACAGGGTGATGGAGAAACTGTGGCTGCCAAGAGGCCCATTATTACCGTGTGTTTTGGGATTGTGACGTGATCCATAAATACTGGACAGAAATTAACAAAGCTCTGCAGTCAGTCTTTAATATCACCATCCTGCTCGACTTTAAAATCATGTACCTGAGTCTCAAAACCTCTGCCATGAACACAATCAGTGGATATCTCTGGAAAATACTTCTGGCGTTAGGGAAAAAGGCCTTTACAAAAAAAAATGGATGACATAAACTGCACCACTGATCAAAGACGGGTCAGGAATTATCAATGAGATTCGAAAAATGGAAAAAATACTGTAGTGTTTTAGCTTAATTTGACATTGGACCAAACTTTGGGCTAAATGGGACTCATAGGCTGGACATGATGTGCCGTAACATTATTTAAATTTAAATGTATTTTTTAATATGGGATGCAATTTGTCTGATGTGTTCACTTTCTCTGTCGTGTACAATGTTGTGCGTTAACTATGCTCAGCTCAGACTGCAGCCTGAAGTGACCCAAATCCGATTTTTTCGCCCCTGTGCGACCGGTATCTGATCTTTTAATGACCGTCTGAATGACACAGATACGATTTTTTCAAATGTGACCCAGACCACTTGGATATGTGCTCCCAAAACCGATAAATATCCAAACTTTTGGCATGCAACTTCAGTCTGAACGGCCAGGTCACATTCATCCGACCTACACGTCATCAACAAGCGAGAGTTTGGCTCTTGTGCTGTAACAAGAACCTGTTACGAGCCAATACAGCCCAACGCCAACGTGTTTGCTACTGAAATAGGCCGAAGACGTGTTTCCTCCCGCGAGAGTCGTACGACAGCAACTTTAAAATCTCCAGGTGCTCAATGCAGCGTCCATGTTTAGGCGACTTCCGTAAACACTGAGCTCCCTGCTGTGACGTCGCCGTGTCGTCCAATGATCATGCGAGACACTTTTTGGTGCGTTTAAAGTTCACGCTGGAGATCACGTACAAGCCGCATTTGATTGGAAATGTGAACAACGTCGCCAGAAAAATCCGAATTGAGCATTAAGCCCTGCAGTCTGAACACAGCCTATGTTTATCTTTTCAGAAATGCTCAAAAAATAAATAAATAAACAGCTCCACCTTACATTTATTCATTTACAGGTGGTTTTATAGCTCAAAAATGCCTAAAAAACTGGTATTCTGACTGTGAGTGGGGCTGGTCTGGTTTGGTCTTAAATGTTTAATGCTATACTATGAAACATTACAGACAAAGCAATAACATCTCCATGGAGAAAAACATTTGACGAACCCTCCACGAGCAAAGTTACCCAATGCACAAAAGTAGTCCTCACTAAACATGAACACAGTTTTAGCCAAAAAAACACTTCTGGTATTAGCCATGTCAAACCACTCTCGTTTATGAATTGATGTGTTTTTGCGAGAGCCGTGGAGAGCAGTCTGAGCGATCGTACTCACTCGAAGGCCTATCGGGGTGGAGGAGAGCAGGGAGGGGGTCTGAACGGGGAGGGCTGGAGGTAGAGCTGGTCTTAACTCTCACTGGTCTGTCTGAGAGGGCCATCTGGACATGTTTCCTCAAGTCAATATGTGCTTCCTGGAGTGTTTGTCTACTCTAAACTCACTGCAAACTCAAAAATAGTTCTGCGTCCATGTGAGTTTTTAAGCATTGCATATTATGACTACAAGTACTTTCACACTATAGGGGAATCAAAGGGCCCATATTAGACTATTTTTTGATCTATGTTATAATGTTGTTTCCTCATCACAAACGTACCTGCAATTGTGTTTTGTTTTGCTTCATTCACACATGTTTACGGCACAAATACTGCATATTTAGGTTCTTTAGTTCTTCTCTCAAACAGAAAAAGTCTTTGGAGATATAGGATTTCTAAAACACGTGTGAATGAAACAAAACACAGCTCCAGGTCTGTTTTTGATGACGTAAGAGCATTATAACATGGCTTAGAGCTCACAAGAGTCAATTTAGCATAAGACAGGACTTCTAAAGCTCTGTTCAGACTGTGGCTTAATGTTCAATTTGGATCTTTTTGTGAAATCAGATTTTTTTTTTTTTTTGCAAGGTTAATCCTTTTTCCAATTAAATGTGACTTGTCGGTGATCTCCGGTGTGAACTTTAAACACCCCAAAAGTGTCCTGCATGCGCATTGGAGGACACGACGACGTCACACGCAGCGACCATGCTAATTGTTTACAGAAGCAGCCTAAACATGGCGATTTTAAAGTCGCCAGAGCCAGAACATGTACAGCTTATTTGTTTTAAAAAGGAGACGGAGAAGGACGAGGTTTTGGGCGATGGCGTTTTGTCGGGCAGTAGCAGAAACGTCCGTAGAAAGGAACGGTAGGTCGGATGTAGGTCGGATGAATGAGACCTGGCCATACAGACTGAAGTCGTAGGTCAAAAGATCGGTTATGTGTCGGTTTTAGGAGCACATATCCACGTGGCCTGGGTTGCATTTGAAAAAATCGGATCTGTGTCGTTCAGACTGTCATTAAAAGATCAGATACAGCTCATATAGGGGCAAAAAAATCTGATTTGGGTCACTTCAGGCTGCAGTCTGAACGTAGCCCAGTGTCACAACGAGCGTGACTGAATGACCAACTTGAGAATTACTCTTATTGTGGGCAAAAAAGAGTTGGGAAAGTAGTACAGTTAGAACAACCTGACATTATTTAAAAAAAAAAAACACCCTGACATGACAAAATAAAATATAAATGTTAAAATGTTATTGTCAATCATGATTCTGCTTCACTCAAAATAACGTTCCGGTTTCTTCTCTTTATTTAAAACATGTGGATACATCTTGAAATTGTGATGTTGAAGAAGCAATGGACAAACCAAAAGCACTTAGCTGAGCAGATCCTTAAAGGGTGGAGGGTTCACAAAACGCTTTTCTCCATGGAGATGTTATTGCTTTGTCTGGAATGCTCCACAGTATGGCATTAAACCTTTCTACATTCATGGAGACCAAAAGAGACAAAGTACAGGTCAGATCTGTGGAGAGGCGTCCCCGCTCACAGTCAGAATGTGTGTTTTTCGAGGTATTTTTGAGCTATAAAACCATCTGTAATTGACTAAATGTAAAGTAGAGCTGTTTAATGTCACACTGTGGAACATTCGCAGCAGAGCAATGACATACTGTATCCATGGAAAAAAAAAATAGGTGACGGACTCCAGCAAAGTTGCATAATCCATCTTTAACCTGTCAGATGCTGCTTGTACAATTTTCTCCGGCGTCAGCGCAGTGAAGGCCAGTGCAATTCTCCAAGCCGGTCCCCATAAGAAAGCATCTGTCTGGTCGTATTGGAGATTGTAAAACGTCTGTTTAAATTGGCCACGCAAGACAGGAGGGGTTAGATACTTAGCGCTGCAGCAGCTAAACAAATGTGTTTTACAGCTCTCCGAACTGCCCATAGACTCAAATTGAAGTAGACTGCAGGTCGGACATCTGCTGTATACAGTGTTATATTTGGTCCTGGTCGACTATTAAAGGTCCTATTTCCTGCTCTATGTTATAATGTTGTTTCCTCATCACAAACAGACCTGGAGTTGTGTTTTCTTTGGTTTCATTCGCACATGTTTAACACACAAATCCTGCATATTTAGGCTGAGTTCTTCTCTCAAAAAGAAGTACTTCAGTGTGTTTTTAAACTGTTCGCCTAACTTGACTTGTTTTAAAAATGAACTCAAATTATGTATAAAATCCCTGAAATATATGAGTGGACCTAAAGCTCAAAAAGTGTATTCCAACATATGTATGTGTTTATGTGAAATGTTTGTAATTGTCTATTAAGTACATGATTAAGTATTAAGTACATGATTAAGTACATGATTGAAGAAAATAACCACTACTAAAATATATGAAATTCTCTTGGACTTAATGAACTCTACTCCATTTACTATCATCTTTTTCTTTTCCTGAATACACTTCTTATGTTGTTTTATTCTTACTGTATTGTATTATTGTTATTACAGTCGTCCCTCACTATAATGTGGTTCATCTTTTGCTGTTTTGCAGATTTTTTTTGTGCAACTTTGCAGGAAGGTGGTACGTTCTTCAGTTTAGATCGCGGAGCCTGTCTGAGAAAAGTGTATAAAGTTTCTGGTGAGGGGTGTCACAGCCTTAAAACATACATAAAAATGGTAAAAAATAAAAATGACTACTTTGCGGACTTCATCTATTGCAGGTTATTTTTAAGAATGTAACTCTCACGATAAACGAGGTTCCACTGTATATAATGTTGTATTTGTTCCTTCATCCCAAAATGTAACTGCTGACAACACACAGCCATATTTGTTGTATCACTTTTTTTAATTATTATTAATAAAGTGTGTTTTTAAACTCCATACACCTTTATTAGAATCATTTAGATGATTTCAGCCCTGGAATTGTCAATCTCTACTGAAGAAAAAGTGAAAAGTAGCTGTTAAAACTATCACTTCATGACATCACAAGGTGGAACAGCGCATTTTGAGCTTTGGAGATGTAAACAGACTAATAATTAGGAGTTACTCAAACATGTGAATGAAACAACAACATTATAACATGGTTTAAAGCTCACAAGAATCTGTTTTGTCGAATATAAGACCTTTAAACGGAAACATTATTATTTTTTCAGCTCAAACAGCAAAACTTTGACAGAATAGGGCGCCCAGTTAGCGCTAAAACATGTAGCTACAAATGCTAACCTTCTGTTTTTTTTTTGTTTTTTTTATAATAGCAAAACTCTCCAAAGCAAAGAGGGGCACCGAGAGAAAAGGATCTTTCTGAAAATCACACCCAAAGCAGCGGAGAGGAGCTCAGCGGGTGGTACGAGCGCCGGAGACATACGCTACGAAATGTGGAGAAAAAACACAAAGGAGTCCTATTAGAGCTGCAGCCTTTGATACGGGACTTTTGTACAGACTACAGTACAGGCTCAGATATAATGATTTACTCTTTTGTTCCCGAGTCTGTACTCAGAAGATGTTATGACAAAATGAATCAGATATTAAATTAGCTTGAGACATTTCTATTAGTGAAAGCCAATGTAATTTAAGGAGGCTAGAACATAAAAAGCAAATATTTATATTTTTGTTTCACCTTCTGCTTGGAGAGGGGAAAGAAAAAGCAGACAGATACCTTTTTCAGATTCTGACATTGGCATCAATAAAAGCAATGACAAGACGCTGGCTTCAAAAGGACCCACCTCCAGTGACTTGACATTATAGAAGAAATATTTTCAATGGAACAACAGACTGTTTTTCTGCGACTCGAGGGACATTTCTTCATTAAACACTGGACTAAATGGTTGGAATATAAACAAAAACAGACCCTTACTGCAGTGGAACAATGCCTCAAGCTTTGATTTGGTTGTATTTGTTTTAGTCCTGTAAATCATGAAACATTTTTGTCCTTTGAATAATCATTTTCACACTCTTATCAACATAAAAAAAAAAAAGTGGATAGGCTTTGTGCAAATTTTTTTTTGCAACTGATTTTGCGACTGTTTTTGTCTGCCCCAACCATAGAACTATAATAAAATCTGTTATTAAAAGGTATTATAGATCTATGGCCCCAACGTCATCACACGGCGCTGTTTGTTTACATGTGGCAGCAGCTCGTGGATCTAAATGCAGCAACAGAACGACGCTTTAGTGGAGAAAATAAGTCCAGCGGCAGAAGTATGTATTAAATTGTGAAACAGATGTGAGTTCTGCTGTGAGTTTATGGGGATAACAACAGCTCGGAGCAGTGACAACAGCCAGAGGAGAGAAGCTGTAAAACTTCTGTCTCTGTCACAGTCCTTATTGAAGGTCATAGATATAATCAAAGGTAAGAGCGTATTTGTCATATGTTTTGTAGCGGACTTTAATTTGTGTTTTCCTCATATGAACATCAGCGTACTTGACAGGGGTTCTCTGTTTTGTACAAATTGTTTTCCTTCCTGTTTACAGTCGGATCCTGTAGATTTCTAACTTTACAGCAGTGGCCACAGCTTATGAAAAAAACTAGTTTGCAATAAAAAAAATTAATGCTGTTGAACTGGTTTTGCGTTAATAACTCAATATTTTTGACAGCACTAATTTGTTTGTTTGTTTTTTACGACACAAAACTTGAAAACCTGAATAAATAAACAGAATTTTAAAAAAGTGTATTGTTGTCAAAGGTCAGTTAGCTGTTTTCAATAGCAGAATGTAAAGCAAAATGGTCTCAAGTTTAAAGCTAAAATGCTAATAGAAAATTAACAAAATGTTTAAGATTTTCAAGATATATGACAATTTTGAGACCTAAACTGGGCAAGAAAGCATAATAGGTCTCTACAAATAAAGTTTGATTATTTTATTTTGATCAGTGGATGCATTTCTTTTATTTATTTATTTTTTTCTTGTTAATAATGTGCGTGTATACAGAAGAGTACACAATGCTCATTCAAATTAGCTTTCATTTCATCTTCTTCGGAACCTTGAATAACAGGGAAGACAAAAGTAAAACATATAACACCATTTATTTGACACCCACAATCATCAGTGCATATCGCTTTTGTGTCCTTGGGCAAGATACTTCACTCAAGTTTAGTTTATGACTGAGAATCGAATGAAAAAGGTCCCAGATTGTAAAGAAACTACTCATATCTGTCTCCAAAATGCTGCAAAATACCGCAACTTTCTAAGCTTTTAATTACTATATATTGATTTCGATTTAATTTTTTTGTATAAACGTAGAATCGGTCCCTGTCCCAGATGTTGTTGTGTTTGTTTTTACCTTCCCCTTGTCAAAGTAGTTGATGATTTGCTGGTAGAGCTGAGCCTTGAGCTGCCCTTGTGTGGAGGCCTGGTACGTGTCCCTCTGAGTCAGATGAGCTGCACATGCCTCCTCCGACCACTAGGGGGAAAACAACGCAAAAAAACACTGACGTTATTAAGTGAGGAAGTAATACATGTACTTTTAGTTTATATATACTTCTTATTTTAGTATGAAAATGGACAAATTACACAACATATATAAGTAAAGATACAATAACTGCACTTAAATGTCCTCAGTTAGCAGCATAATAAAGCTACAATTATGAACTTTTCTGGTGGTAGTGTCCATGGAGATCTTCCTACTATGCCTGGAATGTCCCACAGTGCGGCATATTAGCCTTGGAGATAAGCAGGTGACGCCATAAAGCTATAAGTCAGATTTGCGGAGAGGCGAGTTAGTGCAACTCAAGGGGAATGCGTTTTTTGATTGTTTTTCAAGGTTTTCAAGGTTTTTTTTAAGCAACAAAATAACTGAATACATGTGAATAAGATTATTATAATGCCATACTGTGGAAAATTCCAGGCGAAACTATAATATGGCTAAAAAGAGACGCATGTAGCAGTAACAGTGAAACATTTGTTGAAGTCTAAACACTAGAGTAAGTAGGTTTTATATATGATTACACCCCATTATAATACATTATATTTGTTTTGGAGAAGTTTACTTTTAGGGCAAAGTTTATAAAGCTAAAAATAATGTGAGTTCTCGTATTGTGAAGATATGTAAAATCAATTGGACTGGACCACTGGGAGCAGTTATAAAACAGGCGGCGCTATGCAAAAAATATACTCAAGTAAAAGTCTGGTACAGTCAAATATAGCATGGGGCTGCATTATGTGTGCAGAGAAAGACAAAAGGTGACAGAAAATCCATCACAGAGTTATAGTGCATGTGAACGGAGAGAGAGACGTGTAAATCTTGCGAGCGCTGCCCTGAACCCCGACAGAACCAGACCCGGGCCGGAGAACGGTCGATAATATTGAGCGAATACAAGAGCGTATCGATAGAGCCGTGGAGCCCATTAACAGCAGCGGGGAAGCTAAAAGGACCTAATGCTCCTCAACGTAATATTTAGACAATAAGTTTGAGCTGGTTTGTATCAGAAGACTCGCTCCCCAGGGCCCCGCAGGTCGAGGTGTCCATTACGAGCAGCTCTGTAATGCAGGACGGGGCTCAGTATCGTCGTCCATCAAAACACGGTAAAAATAAAGTTTCAGATAACCTTAGAAACCTGAAATTTGGAGTTTTAGGTTGCTCAAACTGCATGAAAATTCCAGGAAACTGACTAATTTTGTGTTTTCAAGTAACTTTTTATGGACTTTATGGACTTTCTAAGTAATTTTTATGCAAGTTTCGGTTTGTGTTTGCAGAATAAAATGACAAATTACTCGAATACACCTTATTTATTTGGTTCACTACGTTATAGTATAGGGTAATTTTCAAGTGTGTTGAGCAACCTCTAAATATGAATTAATTTGCATAAAATTTGGACAAAATGCAGGATTCTAATCTAGAGAATCTTTTTTTTTTTTTTAAGTTTTTGGAGGCCCCAGATAAAGTTTTAGAGTTATAAAAGTTTACCTCCTTAATCCTGTCACACGGAGGAGTGAGGTGAGTGGTCAGAAGAGAGAAGAAGGGTGAAAGAGGGAGATAGAGAAGGGATGGAAAGTGAGAGAGGGGGAAGAGTCATGAAGAGAAGAGAAGGGAAGACAGACAAGAGAAAAAAGGGGACGAGACAGGGAGAAGAGTAGAGCAGGTGAGAGACAGACAGAAGAGAAGGATGAGAAAGAAAGGGGGAGATACAGAGATATTTAGTGTGACACCTTTGGCACAGAGAACAGCTGCATTCTTGCTGCGTTGTTTTTATGTCGTTTTGCAAAGTCTCTTTTGTTACTGAGTTCCAAATAGTTTCTAACTGTTCCCAGAGACTTGCTTTGGACGAGACTTTGGGGTCATTTTTGGAAAAACTTTTATGGACAGCAACACTAGTTATATTTTGGCATTAAAGATATGGTTTTGATAAAAAGATCTTGCATATACTGACGGATTAACCATTATAGAAGCATAAAAAGATATTTTTGTTAAGAGAAATACTGTTAAATTACGTACGGCAGCAGCGGCAAACTCCTTATACTGGGTGCTGGTCTAATACATTTTTTAAGCACAGAAACTACAGCTTCATGACATCACAAAGTGGAACACAGCATTTTGAGCTTTGGAGATGTAGACAGAATAATAATAAAGACTTACTCCATCATGTGTGAATGAAACAAAACACAACTCCAGGTCTGTTTTTGACGAGGTAACAACATTCTCGCATGGATTAAAGCTCACAAGAGTCAATTTTGGGTAATATAGGACCTGTAATATTGACGTTTCTTTGTTTTAATGTATGTCCCATTCATATCCATACATATCCATACACAAGTCTTTTTATAGGCTACACGGTCAATGTTTTTAATCAACAAACTCTCTGCTCCGTTCACCAAAATCTAAGATAAAAAATGTGCTTTCAGTTGCGTACCAGATCGCATCCATCACAGAACGTTTCCTTTAAATAATGCATTAAATCAAAATAAAGACGTATTCATTGCCTTGTAATTTATCAACAATTTTGCGTACATTTCCTTTCGTGCTCACTACATTTTCTCCCAAAAAGTAAAATGAAAATAACTGAACTGAAATAAGCTTTAGCTAATATGTGATTAGGTATGTAACACTGCATAAAATGTGATCTATAGATTGATTTAAAGGTGCATTTGTTTCATTGTTTAACTTTTCTGGCGGGGGGTGCGTCAAATGCTCCGTAGAGATGTTATTTCTTTGTCTAAAAAGTTTCACAGTGTGGCATTAAAGCTTTCTATCTTCATGGAGACCCAACCAGACCAAGTTACAGGTCAGATCTGTGGAGAGGCGACCCCGCTCACAGCCAGAATGTTGTTTTTATAGGTATTTTTGAGCTATAAAACCACCTGTAATCGAATAAATGTAAGGTTAATGAGCTGTTTAATGTCATACTGTGGAACATAACCAAAAAGTTACATAGTGCGCCTTTAAAATGAGCTGAATTCAGAATATTAATCGTGATTTTAAGACATTTTGACGAGGACTGATTTAACGGCTCACGTTGCTCATTACTTCATTTGCTTGATGACATTTTAGACTAATTATAAGGAAGTCAAGTATGAAATAAGAAGCAATTTCCTGCAATTTTCGTACATCTTTGGCAACGGCCTGAAAAAGTCATGGATCCATCAAGGATTTCTTTTTTCATTTTTTAGACACCAACAGCTGTTATGAGAATGCCGGGAGTTTTTAGTTAATTCTGGCATATTTACAGAAACGGTAAAGCTCCAGTGTGGAACTTTCTGGATGAGGAACATCGTCTGCATGATTCCACGAAAATAAATAGTCAGATACTGTATGTTTTATGCCATACTGTGGTATATTATCAACATTTCCATGGAAACAAGCAGGCGGTAGCTCTCCTCCAGGTCCAATAACAGTCAAGTTTGTGGAGATGCAAGCCCGTTCATGTTATTCTAAGCTGTACGGTGGAATAAAAACTTTAATTTCAGTTTCTCCCGGGGCTTTACAGCAAAACTGACTTTAAAGAGCTTTTAACCGTGTTACAGTTGTTTCTCCTTCTCATTTACCCTCTTGATGTTGTATTTTGTGAGATTCAAGCTGCTGGAGTCACTTTTATTCTCCTGGATTCGAGACGTGATTGCTCCGATCAGCCCGTGTTTTCACTGCCATCACCACACGCCCACCGCTCTGTACTTACTTTGTTCTCTAGTTTTATTTTCTCATCAATGATACATGTGGAATTCGTCAGCATTGCAAAGCTATTTTGGTACAAATGAAAACAAATCTCGCTAATGTGAGCAGTTATCCATTAGAGGTGGCAACAACTTAATTTCTCTGTTGTGATGACGTTTGCGGCGACGTCAGACCCCATTTTGTGCCACCCCGGTCCTCAGTTTTAATTCATTCCAAGGAAAAATGCCAGGGCCCTGTCCGACCCTGCAAACTTGTATGACTATAGTGACTTGACAAAAAACACAACAAAAGACCAACCGCTACGCTAAATCTTTTATCCCTTCTGCCCTAAAGCTTTTAAACGGAAAGTAATTTTGTATGCGTTCCCTGATGCACTAAGGTTCGAATGTACGGTGTGTGTTGTATGTATATCGTTTTATATTGTTTGTGGCTTGTGCAAGACCAGAAATGTGCAAACTGAATTGCCCTTTGGGATTAATAAAGTTGTTATCTGATTGATTGACTTAAAATATACAATTTATAACATAATTGTAGGTGCCAAAATGTGTCTCGCCTTCGAGCTACAAAGTGGCGCTTATAGGTCCTGTTTGTTGGTGCCTGTTTCTGTATAAAAGGGGCAGAAAACGTCACCCAGGGGCTGCCAGGTCAAGAGGTACACTGTTTCTTACTATGTCAAGGGGAATTGTGTTTCTGTTGATTAAATGTGGCCATAAAAGTTTGGCTTGTCAAAGTTTGATCCCTTCAGATCTCAAAAGCTCAACAAGGCCAGGCCTGGTTAGTACTTGGATGGGAGATCGCTGGGAATTTCAGCGGGGCCAGTGACAAAAACTGTTGTTGTGGCCTTGTGAACTTCAAGATCCTCCTGATCACCTACAGAGCTCTCCACAAACAGGCCCCTCCGTACCTCACAGACACCATCCAGCCCCCACAGCCCTGCCCGCCGCCTCTGATCAGCCGACTCTAACCTCCTCACTCCCACAGTCTTTGCCATTGCTGCTCTCACCCTCCGGAACTCTCTCCCCCTTCACATCAAAAACTCATTAAACGCCTTCAAAAAACTGCTCAAAATCCACCTTTTCCTCACAGCCTACAGTCCACACACACGACTGCTCCTCATTATTGTTTTATCTGTCCTGTCCTTGTTTTAGTGTTAACTCATTGTGAAGCGTCTTTGTGTTACAGTAAAAAGCGCTATACAAAACCGATGTATTATTATTATTATTATTATCATTATTACTATTACTTAGGCAAGACACTACACCTACATTACCTAGTATGAAAGTGGTGTGTGTGTGTGTGATTGTGTGCTCCCGTCAGTCTTTGATTACAATAGTAACGTACCACCACTGAGTGTCGAGTAAATGAATAATGAACTGTAAAGCTCTTCGGGTGTCTTGAAACGCGCTGTATAAATGCAATGATTACTTAATAATAATCAATAATTAAAATGTGGATTATGACTTTGACTATGACAACAGTAACTTAACCACCACCGGGTCTGGAGTCAATGACCAATGCTCTGTTAATAACTCTCTGTAAAAGTGTCTGTGAAAAAGAGTTATAGCTGTTGTTGTAAGGCGACCTTGGGTGTCCAGAAAGGCGCCTAATAAATAAAATGTATTATTATTATGACTACAGGGGCCAATATAGACACTTAAACTCAATATTTTGGACTAGTTTGTGGAAAAACGTGTTGGGCAAAGCGTTAAAAGTCTTGGCAGCCATGGGTGAGGCCAGTGGTCCGTTTTTGCCTCTACACTAATGACCCATGAGTGTCATAGATCATAACTGTACAGCAGACACAAGCCTAAGCACAATTTGTCTTCTTAATTTAATATGTGCAGGGTCTGAAATAAATAAATACATAAATAAACAAAAATGAATTACCCAAACTTCTAAAAAGATGATTAGGCCTATTTCACTGTTTATACTCCGCTCTTTCATCGTGTTTTATAGATTTTCCGCAGAGTTAAATATAGACTGAGATATTCTTTTTGACATAAATCAGTCTGCATTTGAGGCGCTGAATTGGAGACGGGTTTTTGCATAGAGCAGAGGAGATGGGGCCCCTAATATTTCAGCCCCTGTGCGATCTGAATTTTGAGCGGTGTTGTTGCTTTGCTCATTGATTTTTCTACAGCTCGACTTTTGCATTTGCATCGGGCGTGTTGTGTTTACGGCTAGAAAGTGGAAACTGGCCCCATGGAAGCTAATGCATCTCTGACAGTAAAATGTAATGGGAATTCATCAAAAATACTATTATCATGCAAAGGCTGGTTAAATTGAAAGAATATATATGTGTGTTTTTCAAGTATTTCTGAGAAAATTTATAGTTATAGCATATTAGAAAATGTTATAATGACGTCTGCTACACATCGATTATCTGTTTTAAGTGGCGTTTTTTCAAATATTTGAACAAATTCAGGTCAATTTTGTGCAAAATTAAAGAAATTTATAAATTCCATTTCAAGCTCACGATTCAGCGTTTTCCGACCATTTTCTGCAATCGCGGAAAATCATTGGCCCTAGCTACTGATACTAGCTACTGTGACATCATGCTGGGGGTGCTCTACATGTATGTGTAGTAGCGGATGTTTATCAGCTACTGTGTGACTGTGATTTTATTTGAGCTCTCCTTTCCTAGTTCCAGCTAAACCAGTTCTTTCTGGTCAGATTGTGTTAAAATAAAGCCCACATTAAAGTCTAACAAAGCCTTTAGGCCGCTACACACTACAGGATTATTCGGTCTTAAACAATTATTTAACCTGCGACAAAATGTGTACACCACAGACACGAAGAGAAACTTAAAAACCTCCGATTGCAACGACTGCAGCGGGACCTGTCTGCGGACCACAGGATATAAAGTTGTGAGCGCAATGGTGTCGGCTGTTTCCTGTCTACAGTAAAACGAGTCGCATTGAGACTAAGAAGTGTTAAAAGTTCAGAGCTCTGCACAGTTTAGATACAAATCAAAACTGTGTTATTATTATTTGTGAAATGTGGTGCAATACTTCAGATACAGGATTTTTAAAAGCATAAAGATTGGAGATAAAGTCCACAGGAAATAGAGTCTCCATCGCCAATCTGCAGCTTCACCGCACACTGTGTGGATGTAAACAAACATACGTGAGGAAACACTGTCTTTTTACTTTTAAAGAACACCTCAAACTGTATTAATAGCCCAGTTTTGTGGACTGGATGTCATTATTTGCGGAGGAAAATTTCTATGGATAATGTGGGTGAGATGTTGCACTTTAAATGTACCACTTTACATTAGGTGAGTAATAAAGTCTTTATTTTCGCTATATCCTGAGTTTGTTTGTTGCGTCTCTGTGTCCGTCACTCCTCTGCCTTTGACGCTCTGTTTTATCGGCTGTTACCGTCGCGTTGTTGATGTTTGGTGGTTACGATCAGACACTCACACCGCACATGAGGAGCAGCGGCTTCAAAATCGCACACAAAGACAAAAAGTCGTGTCACGCCTCCTGAGCTCAGGAAGAAGAAATCGCAGCCAAAATCGGGCAAATTCTCCTGTAGTGTGTGGCGACCTTTAGACAGCGTAGATCTTACAGTTAGCGTCACTCCAGGGATTGTTAATGACATCAGGCGCAAATTTACTACGAAGGACAACAATAATGTTCCACAGTTGGGCATTAAATGTATCTTCCTTGGTGTTTTAATTGCTTAAAATGCCTTGAAAAACATGCATTGGCTCGCCTCTCCACAAATCTGACCTGTAACATCACCTGCCTGTATCCATGGAGATTATTTTAATGCCATACTGTGAAACATCTCAAGCAATAACAACTCAGTGTAGACAAGGAGGTGAAAAACCCAGAAAAGTTACACAATGCACCTTTAAATCTATTTATAAACCATGTCAGATAGAACAGAAAGTATGACCAAAACTATTGAAATAAAAACAATGACAAAATGACAATAAAATGCAGATTTACGGATGCTCTGTGAGGAAACTGTGTCTCCCAAAAACTATTTTGTCTGGATCTGAACAAAGCAAAAAAACAAGATCCCATTTCTGAAATACTCCAGAGGTTGGGTGTCACCACGACAGAAAAAACAGGAACAGGGTGTACCAAAAAGATGGAGAGATTTCCCACAAAACAACTTTGTGGCGCTGTGAATTCTGTCAAAAATACACTATTTGAACGCAGATGAGGCTCTTAAACGAACAACATGAGCTCGTTTCTATGGATATGTCGCAGATCTGACGGGAATGTTCCACAGTATGACATTAAACGGCCCTACTGCACATTTATTAAGTTACAGGTGGTTTTATAGGTCAGAAATACACAGAAAAACAACATTCTGACTGTGAGCGGTGTCGCCTCTCCACAGATCTGACCTGTAACTTGGTCTGGTTTGGTGTCCATGAAGATAGAAAGGTTTAATGCCGTACTGTGAAACATTCCAGGCAAAATTGCGACATATCCATAGAAACAAGCTCATCTTTGTCAGTTTAAGAGCCTCATCTGAGTTTAAATAGTGTATTTTTGAGAAAGAAAGTTTGATTTGGATTTAATTTTAAAGGTGCACTGTGCAACTTTTCTCGTAGAGGCTCGTCTGCTCGTCTCCATAGAGATTGAGAACAAAATGAGAACTAGCCCTTTTCATCGTGTAAATTATTTTGCTTTGTGAATAAGTTCAGATCTGTTCATGAAAGGTTAATGTGTGTTTTTCACTAAAAACACAAAAAATACTAAATAGAAAACGTCCAGGAAACGCAATAACGTTTCCATGGAGACAAGCAGGTGGCCAGAAAACAGCGATTTTGGTTTCTCCTTCCATTTACACCAATAATCAGTTTTATTAATCTGTTTTTTGGCACTAACCAAAAACTAAATCTTGTATTAACCATCTTCCATGAAAATGACTTTCTAAAAGGACCCATATTATGTTATTTTCTGTGTTATAATGTTGTTTCTTGATCACAAACATCCCCAGAGTTGTGTTTTGTTTCATTCACACAACCTTGTATATTTAGTTCTGCTCTCAAACACTCCAAAAACAAAACACTCATTGTGCTCCTCTGTGTTTTAATCTCTATACACTTTCACTAGAGTCATTTGGACGATTTCAGCCCTGGAATTGCCAATTTCTACTAAACAACAGATAAAATGTAGCTGTTAACTTGAAAACTACCACTACATGACATCACAAGGTGGAACAGAGCATTTTGAGCTTTGGAGATGTAGAGAGATTAATAATAAAGAGTTACTCAAACATGTGTGAATGAAACAAAACACAACTCTGGGTCTGTTTTTGACGAGGTAACAACATTAAATGGGAACTCCGGCACGTTTGAAGCTAAAGTCCATTTCTAGAGGTGGTCAAATTCTGTCAGAAGCCAAAAAAAAAGCACAGATCAGTGTTGCCTCGGTGGAGATCTCGCTGTGGCAGTGAGTCTGTCAAGGTAACAAGCTAGCATCATGATGGGGGCAAGTTTTTAGCTTCCACGTAAAACTCCAATTTGCACAGAAGACTTAACACCACTTTAACCCATCTTACAATAGCCACAAGCCTAACAAACAAAACGTTCTGCCTGGTTCACTCATTAGTGTCTGGAAACATTATAAAACAACTTTAAAAACAACCTTAGCTTTACGTTTGTTGATTTCCCACTGTGCAGGCTCAAGCCGCCAGAAGCAACAAGTGAAGATCGACTACTGACTGTGAAGAAGAAGAGAAATTGAGAGTTGTTGAAAGAAAATGGTTCAGGAATGTATGTAAATCAACAAAGGTAATGCCAAGGCTGCTTATAAAGTTGTTTTATAACGTTTCCAGACACTAATGAGTGTGTCAGGCAGAGCGTTTTGTTTGTTAGACTCGTGGCTGTTGTGAGATGGGTTAAAGTGGTGTTCAGCTTCTGAGGCAACACTGATCTGTGCTGTTTTTTGGCTTCTGACAGAATTCAACCACCTCTAGCAATGGACGTTATCTTCAAACGTGGCAGAGTTCCCCTTTAAAGCTCACAAGTCAGCTTTAACTAATTTTAATCAATACATGTTATCTTACCATCAAAAAGAGGCATTTCTTCAGCTATAAATCAATAATCCCATTAAAAATATACTAGAAAATGTACAGCTAAGCACTTTAATTATAGATCTAAAAGGGGCCCGAGTATCTTTGAGAACAGATCAAACACATCACAGATTGAAAACACACTCATCTGTCTGACTTTGTTGTATGGGAAAACGTATTGCAAAACTTCACACGCACGTTTGATGTCTACAGTCATTTTTCTATCTATGGGACAGTGGCTTTGATGGGATTTGTAGTCTTTAATCTCATCACTTTGTAGGCAAGGACGTATCTGTTTGAAAGTGCACGCTACGGGTTGTACTGCATGATTCACTCAAACGTATTAACATGATAATATTCAACATTTGACCTAGTTTAAAATAATATAAGCTTTTTGGTGTGGTCTACTGAACATGGGTAGCAAATGTGACATATATAGAGGTTACCTAGCAACCGCAATGAAAACAAGGGACATTTTACTTACTTTATTTCACAAAATAAATGTTTAAAGAGGGGGTATTTTACTTCTCTGGGGCATTAACTGCGAACACATAACATTTACATGACCTTTTATTGTTTTGAAAATGTCTCTCCTCTCTTTGCTCTCCGTGCTAAGTCAATCCCCTTCAGATTGAGGTTTGTCAAGTTGTGAACAGTTTTGGATCATGTTTTTGTATATTTATGGAGAATTGTCGCGTGGGAGCAGCTGATCGTAAGGAGGGTTTGAGTAGGACCCGGGAGATATCGCTAAAGTACTGAAAAAATACCGAATGAATACTGAAAAATATTGAAATACTGATAAAATACTGAAAAATACACTATAAATACTGAAAAATATACTAAAAATATTGAAAAATATGTTAAAAATATGCTAAAATGCTCAAATACTGAAAAAATACTGAAAGAATACTGAAAAATATACTAAAATACTGAAAAAATACCAAATGAATACTGAAAAATACTGAAAAACATTGAAAATACGCTAAAATACTGAATACTCAAAAAATACTGAAAAATATGCTAAAAATACTGAAAAATACACAAAAAATACTGAAAAATACGCTAAAAATATGCTAAAATGCTGAAATACTGGAAAAAATACTGAAACAATACTGAAAAAATATGCTAAAAACACTCTAAAATATGGAAATACTGAAAAAATACTGAAAAAATACTGAAAAAATACAGAAAATTACAGAAAAATACACTAAAATATGCTAAAATACTGAATACTAAAATACTGAAACATGCATGGATGACACCTAAAAACTCTTCAGGCATATTTTTGATGAAGGAACATTATAACATGGTAGAAAGCTAAAAAAAAATAATAATAAAAATGATACCAGAATTTTAAACAGAGAAATTAGAAAGAAATTAGAAAATGGTGGCTCTGGCTTGTAAACTGCCCCTGCATTTTGGATAAAATTTTGAGTATTGATGATATAAATCGAGGTCGTCCATTTTCGAACGCAGGTTGACTTGATGCATTTTTCAAGTTTTCAACTTGTTTTCGCAAACCTTTACTCGACTGATCTAAAACTGTGATAAATATTTACCACCAAACCAAGTAATAATAATAATAAAAAACATGAAAATCTGTCAAATGCACTTTAAAGAAAACATACTACGCTTGTGTCTGCTGCTGTATAGTTATAATCTATGACACTTCTGGATCCTAATGTTATTATTTGGACATTTAAAATCGCAATATTCATTTAAAATGACTTAATAAAACAAAAAACTTCCGCCCAATGGGAGATGACGTCACCGAAAACATGATCACAATAACGAATCAGAAACTCGCCGATTACGAAAACAAAATTGGAGAACGAAAAAAGCGTGCGCCTGCGGAGTCTTGAATACAGAAGAATAAAGACGACTCAAACCTGCACGAATCACTATAAACACAACTTCCAGAGGATAAACGAGGACGGGAAACTACTCCAACACGGGAAAAAGTCAAAAACGCTGATTTGTCATACCAGATCCGCCTTAAGATCTCTGCGTATCTCTGCGTATCTCTGCGTATCTCTGCGTATCTCTGCGTATCTCTGCGTATCTCAGTGTATCTCTGCGTATCTCTGCGTATCTCTGTGTATCTCAGTGTATCTCTGCGTATCTCTGCGTATCTCTGTGTATCTCAGTGTATCTCTGCGTATCTCTGCGTATCTCAGTGTATCTCTGCGTATCTCAGTGTATCTCTGTGTATCTCAATGTATCTCTGTGTATCTGTGTATCTCAGTGTATCTCTGTGTATCTCAGTGTATCTCTGTGTATCTCTGCGTATCTGTGTATCTCTGCGTATCTCTGTGTATCTCAGTGTATCTTTGCGTATCTCAGTGTATCTCTGTGTATCTCTGCGTATCTGTGTATCTCTGTGTATCTCTGTGTATCTCAGTGTATCTCAGTGTATCTCTGTGTATCTCTGCGTATCTGTGTATCTCTGTGTATCTCTGTGTATCTCAGTGTATCTCTGCGTATCTCTGCGTATCTCTGCGTATCTCTGCGTATCTCTGCGTATCTCTGCGTATCTCAGTGTATCTCTGCGTATCTCAGTGTATCTCTGCGTATCTCTGCGTATCTCTGCGTATCTCTGCGTATCTCTGCGTATCTCAGTGTATCTCAGTGTATCTCTGCGTATCTCTGCGTATCTCAGTGTATCTCTGCGTATCTCTGCGTATCTCAGTGTATCTCTGTGTATCTCAATGTATCTCTGTGTATCTGTGTATCTCAGTGTATCTCTGTGTATCTCAGTGTATCTCTGTGTATCTCTGCGTATCTGTGTATCTCTGCGTATCTCAGTGTATCTCTGTGTATCTCTGTGTATCTGTGTATCTCTGTGTATCTCTGTGTATCTGTGTATCTCTGCGTATCTCAGTGTATCTCTGTGTATCTCTGTGTATCTCTGTGTATCTGTGTATCTCTGTGTATCTGTGTATCTGTGTATCTCTGCGTATCTCAGTGTATCTCTGTGTATCTCTGTGTATCTGTGTATCTCTGTGTATCTCTGTGTATCTGTGTATCTCTGCGTATCTCAGTGTATCTCTGTGTATCTCTGCGTATCTGTGTATCTTTGCGTATCTCAGTGTATCTCTGTGTATCTCTGCGTATCTGTGTATCTCTGTGTATCTCTGTGTATCTGTGTATCTCTGCGTATCTCTGCGTATCTCAGTGTATCTCTGCGTATCTCTGCGTATCTCTGTGTATCTCTGCATATCTCTGCATATCTCAGTGTATCTCTGCGTATCTCTGCGTATCTCTGCGTATCTCTGCGTATCTCATGTGATCTCTGCGTGATCTCAGTGTATCTCTGATCTCTGCGTATCTCTGCGATCTCATGATCTCTGCGTATCTCTGCGTATCTCTGCGTATCTCAGTGTATCTCTGCGTATCTCTGCGTATCTCTGCGTATCTCTGCGTATCTCTGTGTATCTCTGCGTATCTCTGCATATCTCTGCGTATCTCTGCGTATCTCTGCGTATCTCTGCGTATCTCTGCGTATCTCTGCGTATCTCTGCGTATCTCTGCGTATCTCAGTGTATCTCTGCGTATCTCCGTGTATCTCCGTCATACCTTGAGCAGTTTGGCGTGCAGCAGGAGTGTGTAGGCCGCCTCCGTGTAGTTGTCGCATTCCTTGTGAAGGTCGCACAGCTTGTACAAGTATCTGCAGGGGGAGAGAGTGATGATTTATGGGTAATGTCTGAGAGGCACTTTAGTCACGTACAATGGGGCGGCGAGGGTGATCAGACTCTTTTAGCCCACCTCCGAGGCTGACGGGCAGATGGGGCCATTATTACACACACACAGGGGTTGTTTTGGGGTTTATATCATTTAAAGGTGCATTGTGTAACTTTTCTAATGCAGGGTTGCCAGCTTCTTGTCCCCATAGAGTTGTTATTGTTTGCTGGTAGGTTCCACACTATCGCAAACTTAGCCTGGTGTCCATGGGGATAATGTCGCTAAGTTACAGGTGAGATCTGTGGGGAGGAGATTCCCTTTCACTGTAAGAAGGCAGGTTTTTCAATGTATATTTTTGTGAAATTAAAGACCCGTATTTGAATGTATGAAAATTCCAGACAAAGCAATAACATCTCCATGGAGACAAGCAGGAAAAAAGTTACACAGTGCACCTTTGTTAGCAGCCATCTGGTGTTATCTTACAATTGAATTTGGTTTTCAAAGATTTAAAGTAGAAAAGCTACAATTGGTGGTATATTTTTGTAGAATAATTGTTTAATTTTAATTATTTATTAATTCTGTATTGTTTTATTTACATTTTAAAATTATTTCTTTATCTTTTCAGACATTTTTCAACCATTTATATTTAACAAATATCTATGTATATCCAAGTTTGCTTAAAGGATCATTGTGTAACATTTCTGGTGGAGTGTCCATCGGATGTTTTTCTTCATGCAGATGTTATTGTTTTGTTTGGAATGTTTCACAGTGTGGCTTTAAACCTTTCTATGTTCATGGAAACCAAACCGGAACAAGTTACAGGTCAGATCTGTGGAAAGGTGTCCCCGCTCACAGTCAGAATGCCTGTTTTTGTGGATATTTTTGTCAATATTTTTGAGCTATAAAACCACCTGTAACTGAATAAATGTGAGGTAGAGCTGTTTAATGTCATACTGTGGAACATTCCAGGCAGAGAAATTACATATCCATAGAAACCAAAAAGTTACATAGGCCACCTTTAAGATTTTACAAAAAAAAAGGTAAAAATTGCCCAGTTTGATTTCAAATTACCACATTTCTCTGCCTGAAATGCTCCACAGTATGACATTAAACAGCTTTACTTTAAATATACGTTCAAGTGGATTCATAGAATATCTGGAAAAACCGGCATTCTGACTGTGAGCGGGGTCGCCTCTCCGCAGATCTGACCTGTAACTTGGTCTGGTTTGGTCTCCGTGACGATAGAAAGGTTTAATGCCACACTGTGAAACATTCTAGACAAAGCAATAACATCTCCATGGAAAAAAGCATGGAAAAGTCACGGTATATGGCCGAATAAAATCAATCAATCAAAAAAAAAAGTAATGATCTTCAGTGTGTTTTAGTGAAATGAGAAGTTCAGAATGTCATAGGCACTTAAACGTAAAAATAAAAGTCTGTGGTCTTACCGTATGTACATCTCCTCACGGTCGATTTCTTTGTAAAAATTCTGCAAGACAAATACAAAACAAGAATTACTTAAATGAACGTAAACATCAAAGCTGGCTTCAGGACACCGCGGAGCTGCCAAATGGCTCTCTGCACTTCATCCCTCTTTTAAAAACAAGCAGAAAACTGAGGCAAAAAGCATGACTCAGACAGAATATAGGCCACTGGCTCCTCTGCCGAGCTGGAGAGGGGAGTCTGACATTTCCACGCTCAAAACTGAAATGGCGTTTTGAACAAAGAGGAGCTGTCCGTGTCTGTAGCAGGAGAGCAAGGACCAGACGATCGACACAGTGATAAACCGCAGATATAAGCTTTGGTTTCCTGTCGCCATGGTTATCATATTATATTACTAACATTAAAGGCGCTATATTACAGAAAACTGACTCTTGTGAGCTTTAAGCCTCGTTAGAATGCTGTTACCTCATCAAAAACGTATCAGGAGTTGTGTTTTGTTTCATTCAGTCGAGTAAGTCTTTATTATTCCAGGGCTGAAACTGTCCAAATGATTCTAGTGAAAGTGTGTGCAGTTTAAAAACACAGTGGAGCACTTCCTGTATCACCACATGACGTCACAAGTGGAAAATAACTCAGGGTTTGTGTGTTAAACATGTGTGAATGAAACAAAACAAGGGCTGTCAATGTTAACGCATGCGATTAATCATTAAAAAATATCGCAATAATGGTTTTTTTTAACGCAGATTAATCACACAATTTATTTTGAACGCTCCTCTATTGAAAGTGTGGATGGACCTGAAAGGCGGCGCAGGTTATTAGGTCAGTGATCAAGTCTGTCCATATGTGACTTTGTGGCCAATACCGGCTCATCAAAGCCTGATCCCGTCAGATCTCAGAAGCTCAGCAGGGCCTGGTTAGTACTTGGATGGAAGACACTGGGAATTCCAGGTGCCACAGGGGGGCGCCAGACATGTAGTGTCCTTAGGCAAGACACTTCATCCACATTGCCTAATATGACAGTGGTGTGTGCATAAGTGTTGGTGGTGGTCGGAGGGGCCGATGGCGCAGATTGGCAGCCCCGTCAGTCTGCCCCAGGGCAGCTGTGGCTACAATAGTAGTTTACCACCACCAGGTCTGGAGTGAATGAATAATGAACTGTAAAGCGCTTTGGGTGTCATGAAAAGGCGCTCTATAAATACAATGATTAATTAATTAATTAATATTGCAGCGATGAACTCTCTTTCCACAGAAGCACAAGTTTAAAATACCGTCTTAAAGCAAAACCCGAGTTTCATTCAGCAGCAGCAACGATGCTACTTGTACCAACAACAAGCCGAGAGCAATGTTGTCAACGAAACTACCAGCGATAGAAAAATGTCAATAATATAAAATTTTCATAATAAATTACATTTTTGTCAAAATATTTTGGTCTTTTTTTGAAGAATAATTAACAGCGATTAATTGTGATTAATCAAAATTCTAAAGTGTGATTAATCTGACTAAAAATTAATCGTTTGACCGCACTAAACAAAACACAACTCCAGGTATGTTTGTGATGAGCAAACTAAAACAAATGTATTAGACCACCCCACAGTATAAGGTGTTTGCTGCTGCCATATGTAATTTAACAGTATTTCTGTTTTCAAAAAATATCTTTTTATGTTTCTATAAAGGTGAATCCACCAGTATATGCAACATCTTTTTATCAAAACGATAATGCTAAAATAAAACTATTGTTGCAAACCATAAATTTAACTAAACAAGTTTAACGTTTTCCAAAAATGACCCCAAAGTCTCATCCAAAGCAAGTCTCTGGGAACAGCAAGAAACTATTTGGAACTAAATAACAAAAGAGACTTTGCAAAACGACATAAAAACAAAGCAGCGGGAATGAACGCCAAAGGAGCTCACACAAAATATTCACATTTTTGGTTATTATTTATCCACAAGGACTATTTTGTTATTAGTTATTATTTTGTTATTTAGTTAGGTGCTCAAATACATTTATTAAGCACTGATAACATAGATCAGAAAATAGTGTAATATGGGCCCTTTAAGTTGATTTTTATTTGTATTTTGACTATTTAAAAGCCACGGCTGTAACACGCAGCAGAATATTCACAACGGAATCGAGAATTTCCTTCGCTGCCAAATTCTGAGGAGACCGAACAAACAATAGTGTCTCATAACAATAGTGACTAATCAAGTTATTACTGCCAATTTTTTAATACTCTTTATTCATTATGTGGAGGATAAACAAACTGCAAAACACACAGCAAGAGACATTTTATAACCAAGGCAGAAGCAATTATAATCCATAAATGTCAGAGCAAGAATTTAATTCTAATCTAATTTTTCTATTATGCATCTTGAAGCCTTCACCCAGTGTATTTTCTTTTTTTTCATCTCGTTGAAAAAATAATGAGGAAATATAAATAATAATAATGGAGTGATACATAAAAGTATTTTATTTTAAGGTGCACTATGCAACTTTTTGGCTGGGAGTCCAACACCTGCTTGTTTCATTGTCATTGCGCTACCTGGAATGTTCCACAGTGTGACTTTAAACAGCTCTACTTTACATTTATTCAGTTTCAGATGCTTTTATAGCTCAAAACTTGGTCTGGTTTGATCTCCGTGAAGATACAAAGGTTTAAAGCCATACTGTGGAACATTCCAGACAATAACATCTCCATGGAGAAAAGAATTTGGCGAACCCTCCATCAGAAAAGTTACACAATGCACCTTTAATTATGCCTTTTGATCTATTTTTATTGTTTAATTTTACTCCGTTGTGTGTATTAGGTTTTTATTGCATTGAATTGTTGATTTTATTTCACTTTGTACTTGGGAAACATCTTTCTTCACCCACAGCGTTCAGCTCCAGCCAAATGAAGCTCACCGAGGCCGGCACATAATAAGTGGGGCGAATTTGAAGCCGAGGTCCATATTAGGAATAGGAATTTATTTATGGAAAAAATAAAAAATAGAATAAAACCATCAGGATCATGTAGAGTGGGTTAATACGAACATTTTAAGTCCAAAATGATGAAGCTCAAAGCAGCGGTTACAAAGAGAGGAGGGACAGTTTTTCAATGTTAAGCTAATTGGAGTCAGAGTTGATGGAGCCAGAAGCGCCCCCATGTTCACTTCCTATTTTTTAATGTTGCAACTAGCACGTTAGCTATGTCCAGTTATATATAAAGTCCATATATATCTAATATATCTATACTGGGACAAGCCTAATTTTACTGTATGACATGAAAAAATGAATACAGATCCTTTAAAGTAATTATATTGTAAATTGATATGATTTGCCATTACTTTGAGATACTTTCTACATTAGAATGACCAGACGTCCCTATTTACCCGGGACAGTACTAGTTTTGAGCCCTGTGTCCCCTGTCCCAGCGGATTTATCCCAAACTATAGATTGATTTATTTTGTTTATTTATGAGACAGGGACAGTGCACAATGTACGTTAACCTTAACAGGGGAGATGCAGGTTGTTGAACGAGAGCTTATTTCCACCTGTAGTCCCTGGTGCATGTTTTCTGGGTTGATGGGGGGAAACCATGAGTGCCCGGAGGAAACCCACCCAACATGCAAACTCCACCCAGAAAGGTCGAACCCGGAACCTGGAGCCACCGTTGTCCCAGTTTTATAAAAGAAATATCCCAAATGTCCCTATTTTTGACCAGTCTGATCCCTGGCAACAGTAAACAGGCATAAATTGTAATTTTGTTTCGGTAAAATCCCGAAAATGTGACTATACTGACTCACGTTAGTCACGAATGGGGCGAGCGCTGAACAGTTTTCCTTAATTACGCACTCGTTTCACAATTTTCCTATTGCCAACCTTCACAAACTGAGGGTGTCCCAGGTTTTTATTGTGAAAATCCGGTCACTCTATTCTACAACCATAACTCACATGGCAAAACTATGTACAGGCTTGTTCCCATGTACTGACTCTTCACGAGCAGATACTTCTGGACATTATTAAAGAGAAAAACTTAACTAGGAGATAAAAATACACATATATAAAGTCTAAGATACAAATTCAAAACATAATCCCACTTGATTACTTGCATTGTCCTATAGTTATGTTCTGAACTCACCAGGACATTGACAGTGCAGCTCATCCGATTCTCTTTATTCTCGTCGTGCATGATGGTCCGATAGTCCAGCAGCCTCTCCAGAAGCCTCACCACCACCGCCACGAAGTTTTCCCCGGTTTTCGACAGGTACTTGTGTTTCCGGCAGTGCTCCAAGAGTCTGAGGAGAGGAGCAAAAGGCAACATTAAAAAGTAATAAGGGTTCCCGATATTACCTATGCATAAAGAAGTGGTGGAAGCATCTGTCCTGGTTCCACCCGGTGACGTGACGCGAATGAGGATACGAACGGTGTCGAATGGAGGTAAAGGATCTGTGTCTGATTTTTACCTCTTAAAAAGGTGAAAAAAAGAAGTAGTTTGAGTTAAACGGTTTGCGGTCGTCCAAAGTTATTCCTCACTTTCACCTTATGTATTCATTAAGATCCTAATTATTCACTGTGACGAGTTTATAAGCGATTTTCACAACTTTCAGAGACCGGAGCGGAGTTTTGCAGTCACGGTAATGCTGCTCGCGCACTTCCTGATTTTTGGACAATAAGAGACTTTGTAATTAGATGCAAATGCAGTACACAGAGGACATATTTTGACCTCAAGAGCTGCTTATACAATATGTCTGTACAGGGGAAAGACAAAATTTGCTCAAATATAGATAAATTGGTGAAAGGTCTGTTAAATAAGTAACTTTTTTGACATAAAATACACTAATATAAGAGCATGTTTACACTTTATGGATGTTTTTATTGTAATGAAAAGTACAGATGGTTTAAAATGTCTATTTTTAGCTGTAATCTACGACAAAAAGACATTTCTAAATACTAAAGGACATAATTAAAGGTCCTATATTACGCAAAATTGAGTCTTGTGAGCTTTAAGTCATGTTATAATGTTGTTGTTTAGTTCAGTAGAGATTAGGAATTCCAGGACTGAAATCACCCAAATGATTAGGCTGTAAACCTGAACGTTCATAGTAATTAAATAGACTAAGTTGTATATAGTTTTAGAAATAGTCCTACTAACTTCATTATGTCAAGTTCTTCTTTATGAGTAATGTTAACTTTTTTGATCAAAGGTGTGATTGTGGTTATAAGTTAGCGTAACTTAATAACGTAGATGAGATACAATTTAGTAGATTTAAGTAATTAAACACCGAGAATGATAAAGTTCTGTTATTTCTATTGTTTCAAATAGGGATGATTTAAAAATAAATTTAAATAGTACATGCTAAAATACAATACAATTTCAAAGCGCTTCACTAAATAAGTGAATTTATTCCAGTGGCTTGAAAACTCCCAATTTTAAGTCGTAATACATGAAAAACACTTTTAATTCAGCTGGTTTCAAAAGGTACAAGTGGCGGGTCCAACCTTTTAAGTTCAGGAAGATTATGACTTTTAAGTTCATCAACTTAAAATAACTGAGTCAACTGACTGCCTCTGTTTTTTTTTAGTTCTGGTAACTTATTTGGGTTTACAGTGTATAGTGAAGGTGTATGGAGTTTAAACACGCAATGGAGCACTTCCTGTTTTACCGCATGACCTCATAAGGTGGAACAGAGTGGAGAGTTTGTGCATTAAACATGTGTGAATGAAACAAAACACAACTCCTGATATGTTTGTGATGAGGAAAAATATTATAATAGATCAGAAAATAGTGCAGTATGGACCCTTTAATCACCTTTATGTTTAATCATTCAGAGTCCTTTAACCTCTGTCTCTACGTAGCTGATTATACGTGTTTTCCCCCCTTATTTTAATAGAATTCATATTAATAATTCCAGCCCTACTTGAGACTTCTCTGTAGTGATTGCACTTTGAGTTAAGTACAGATCTTGGGTCTTCTTCCTCTTCTTCACTGGTTTAATTAGCTGATCTCCAGCACAATTAGGCTTTTGACCATCGCAGATTTCCATTTTAGATTGGAGCAGATTTCCTCCTTTGCCCATTAGCTCACAGTTAGCCCCCGACGGCGCCGCAGCACACAGCAGCTCTGAGCCCGCTGTGTCAACGAGCCATGTGATCGCTGCACGCTGGGATCGTTTCAGGAGCGCTACGTAGCAATTAGCATTAGCCAAACTTATCTGTGTATGTGTGTGTGTGTGTGTGTGTGTGTGTGTGTGTGTGTGTGTGTGTGTGTGTGTGTGTGTGTGTGGGTGTGCGAAAGAGGGAGGAGAAATACTTG